>JBBPCY010130787.1:0-16659 GCA_037974405.1 Brachyalestes nurse | reverse complement strand
CCCCCTTTGCTTCTGCATTGACCAGATCAGTATTTGAGTAGTTTAATTGACTTGATGCTATACTCTGATTACAAAGTATTCCCTTAATTTTTTTGAGCAGTATATATACAACTCTGGAAAAAATAAGAGACCACTGCAAAAAGGTGCAGTTTCTCAGGTTTTGTCTTTTATAGGTGCAAGTATTGAACTGAACAGCTTTGCTTTAGTTTTTTAGAACTGCTGACAAAATTTCTCCAAATTTCCAAATAAAAATAAGGTTCTTTAAAGCATCATTTGAAAGGAAATGACAAAACATCAAATTAAGAGAAATGATGCAGTGTTTACAGAACTTGAATAAGCCAAAGAAAACAAATCTCTTTTTCACTTTTAATCAAAATGGCAATAATTACCTTTGACATATTTCTAGTAGTGTTTTGCCATCCAACCTGTCTCATTGTGAGAGTGGAGTGTTGATTACAGCAGTGTTTTTGTACTTTTCCTCATTAAATAAGATGTGATTCAGGTGATCAGTCCCTCATAAAGCTGAATGAGGAATGTAAGAATTTAACAGACACTGGCATGGAATGGTTGTCATACTCATAGAGATGCTGATTTAAAATAAATTGCAGTGGTCTTTTATTTTTTCAGAGCTGTATATATAATGCTGATAAGTAGTGGAATGTTCTTTCTTGTTCTAACTGGTCTTATGTAGGCCTATTTCCATGTAGAAACATAGACCACTTTATACATGGTTCTTCTGAACTTTTTACTGTTTTTTTTTCTGGAACTACTGGTACATCTTTTTATTTTAGCTAGACATCAGCTATGGTTGTCACATCTGGGTCAGGCATGCTAAGGTAGGAGGCACACACGCAGACTTCTTCCATGGTCATGAGTGTATTTATTCTTTAAATATAACAGAACTGGCATGAGGGCCACAGCAAGGGAAACACAAAGTAGCCTGTACGAACACAGATTAACGTAACGGTGGACTGACAAGGAACAGAACTAAAACACAGGCTTTTAACTCAAACACAAACTCAAAACAGGTGACTGGGGGTGTGACAATGGTGTAGTAAATAATAAGAAAAATGATTCATTTTCATTTAAATAATGTTATTTATTCAAAAATAATCTTGCAGTCCTTTCCATGTTTTTGGCATTCCTTTGAGGTTCGTGCCCCTTAATTTAAGAACCACTGCCTTAGACAAGAACAGTATCTTAGACATGTTTCTTTTGTGGCGGTTTAAAGAGGGTGGACAACCGCTTGTTTAAAAGGGCATTAATTAAACTGCTGTTTATTATAGGACCAACTGCCTGCAGCACAACTCTAAGAAATGGTTTAAGACACAGGTTCAAATTAATTAAGGAAAACTGAAGGTATAGGAATGTCAACATACAGTATAGCATGTGTCCTATATGGGAAAATATCTGGATGCACCACCTTTTGTTTTTTTTTGTTTTTTGTTTGTTTGTTTCTACTTGTCTGTCTTTTGGTTATCTAGTTTAGTGCAAATACCGTATCCTGTAAGATACCTTTCACCCTGACATATTGTGTGTTTAATGTTAAAGGACAGAGGTAAAATATGTGCTTTAATAGTGTCAAATTTGTCAATGAAGAAGCTTCTGAAATCCTCGCATGATTCTGTAATAGCCTCAGGGATGCCCATAACGATGGAGTGCAGTGCCATATTCATTCTATTAAATAGAGCTTTAAAAATATTTTGCTTTGATAACTTTTTTTTGCCGTAAAGTCTATTTTGCTTCTGACCGAATGCTGAAAGTCAGCTAGATGTTCTTTCATAATTTGATTTTTTTTTTTTTTTTTTTTTACCATTTTCACTCTATGTTCCTGTCAAATACACATTTCTGTCAAGGGCACGACTATCACTGTTTAGCCACTGTCAAGTCACTTTGGGCAGCATTTAAGAACCTGGGTCTACAATGTCAATCCATGCTGAATTGAATAGAGCAAGTAGTCAATCAAGGTTAATGCACTCAGGAGAATCCTTAATGGTGGGGACTGGCTGTCTCAGGTGTTACAGAACACATACTGTGGGTGTTGAAAAGACTCACCCCTCAAAATTCATTTTGCTTTGTAGCCTGAAATGACAAGTATAAGATCCAAGGCAAAACAGTCTGAAAAAATCTCAGTGATTCTAGTTAATCACGTCTTTTCTAAACTTTTGCTATCATATCTTATAAGTTGCATTCAGTAAATAGATTGTTTTGTGTATCTGTTTCATTTCAGGCTGCAAAGCAACAAACTATGAACATTTTCACATGATTCTTTTCTGTACCCACTGCATAATGTCAAGGGTTTTGGAGTAGTGACATCAAAAAGGATTGGTTTCTGCTTAGTCAGGCATGCATCTACAAGTTTAACATCACTCACTAAAAATCCAGTGACAGGACGAGGTCTAAACTGTGTACATGCTTGTGTTTAAATCACCAGGAATCAAATGTTGTTTCTCCTCCCTCTTGGCGAGACGATTAATTATATTTAAATGGAAGGATACAACTCCTCCAACATACAGTCATTAGATCAGAGATATGATGCAGAATGTATCATATCGAGAAAATCAGATGCACACTAAATGGTTCACTTCAGACATTTTACAAAACTTGGGACCCTTTAGTAAACTATGTCAATATGTTACCAGACCTAGAACTTAGAAGTGACTGAATCTTGATCTGTGGATTTTTTTCACGCCTGACGGGGCTCCAGTTTCTTCCCAAGCTCCAACTATTTGCACATCAGGTGGACCGATTGCACCTCGGTGTGAATGTGTTTGTGAGGATGTTTGTGTCTACAATGCATTAATAAAAGTCAAAAATAAAAGTCCACAATGACAAAAGCGGCTCTGACAAAAAAAAAACTTTCTGCTGGTATATCATTACTGAGATACTTAGATACTTAGATGCAGAACCCCTGCATCCATCCATAAATGGATAAATGGTTTTAGAAGTCTCTAAACTATAGCACAGAGTGCAGACCAGGTGTACTTCAGAACTTGAATACTCTCAGCAATCTGCCTTCAAAATGATCTCAAAAAACGGTTGCTTAGCTTCCTCCACAACCCGAAGTCCATAGTGTTGAAGAGGGTACAGTCATCCAGACATCCAGTCATACAAACAGAAAAAGGTTCCCACAGCTAAACACCCCTTCTTTGACCTCTTGACGCAGCTGGGTGAAAACAAGGCGCTGATCAAATAGATTTAAATTTATAGTCCAGTGTCATATTGTTCAAGCCATGTTTAACATTCAAGGCGGCGACAACAATGGACTGGACCACAGAAGGAATGGACAAACAAGTGCTGAATAAAGAAGGACGGGCTTACAGTGTATGGCCTTTCTCCTGCCGCAGTGAGAAACACACACACCGCCCCACACATAGATAAAAAAAACAAACAAACAAAACATATGGCTTTTGTGTGCGACACCTGCATTTACCTACTGTCATCTCCCACCCATTACTTTGACAACAGTGTCCACACAAACAAAGAACAAGAGTTACGAAACAAGACATTAGGAAATGCACCGGCCACTACAGCAGCAGTTTCGCTTGAAGTCATGTCATTACAGGCCCCATGTCATGGAAAAGTGCACTATTCTCTTTTGGATGTATTTAGGATGTATGTAGTGTATAAAGCCTGTGAAACTAAAGGCACGTTTTGACAGGTATACAGAAACTGCACTGTACCTAAACTGTAGATTTGTAGTCAAGACCAAGACCAAGACAGTACCAAAACCTGAGGGTATCAAGACCAAGACTAAGACCAAGACAGGCCGAGTCAAGACCAAGACCGAGACTGAGACCGAAAAAAAAGACTCCCTTATCTTTTGTGTGCTGTCGAGGACTGACATAACGGGTACTGACGGGTCCCAAAGTCATCTGACAAAACAGCTAACTCCTCCAACAACTGTCTAAAGAATGGGAAATATGTAACTGATTTCAGTTATACTTAATTTGTAAATGAAATTGTAACATCAAATTAAAGATACACAATTATAAACTTGAAATTGCATCATGTCCTATTGTAGTAGTACTAGCCAAATTACACTGTATGTAACTTCCCTGACATGGATTAGACCTGTTAAGTCAACACAACGTGATATGCAGATGTTATTAAAAAGTCAGTGTCACATTTATTTAGTCAAACAACACCATTTTAAGTAAAATGCTGTATTCAAACAATGTACACGTCACATGAATTAAATGCAAATTACAAATACTACATACCAATACAAACTCTCGAGACATCCAACTCTATTGGGTGGACACATTTTTCAATGGAGTATTGCGATTTTGACCAGTCATTAATGAGGGGTATTGAGAATTTCCTACTTAAACCAGATCTTTACCAGATGCTTATTACCTTTTAACACCAGCTGTGATTATTGTCTTCTGTTTATTTGATTAACAGTCTTAAATGAAGCATCCGTTAAAAAAAGAAAAAAGCTAATAATAATGTCTTCAGTAAGGAACGTGAAAAAAACAACAAAGAAATGTATCTTACCTCTGTTAAATACACTGATTAGTTCACCAAGTACGACATCTACACTAGAGATTACAAGAACATTACAGAAAACTATTAGCAATGCAACAATAATATCTACAATTACCAAGCCTGGTAAGTTGTAATGTGAAATAAATATAAATAATAGAAAAGCGAATGAATAAATGACAGGTTTCAAATTATTGTTATTGAATTGTTGGAATTGTCCAGTCAGAATATTCATCATCAATGAATTTTACTACAGATTACAATTACAGCAGACACATTTGTGAGTGGTAACCTCCGTCTTATTCATATCTTTTGTCACAACAGAAACTACCTCTACCTCAACTGAATCCACAGTCCACACCAGAATTGGATCTACAACCACAGAGAACCCTCCACTCATTACTGATCACACAACCTCCAGCAGAGCCGAGACCACAGATCATACTTCCCATCAGACAACCACAACAAACATGAAGACGACCAAGCAGAGAGGTACAATCAGAGCATACTTCTCTCCTTTATTTAATGTAACCTGAAGTTTTTAACAAACATGGATTTTTAGTGAGGACTAATAAACACTTTATAAACATACCTAAAGTACTAATTCAAGATTGAAGATTGTGCAGACATTATAGACAAGTAAAATTTATATTAAAAACCTGGATTAAGGAAATAAGTACAAGTAAGTCTAAGTGTAAGTCCAATTTAAATATTCAACACAATCTGAACATTTCTAAAACACAAATTTAAACGTAATAACACAGAAGCACCACAAGTTAGAGATAAAAATGTAAGTTAATAAAAATTGAGGTTTTTAATATGTATTTATATAAATGTAGCAGCAGTGTGTACAATGTGCAAATGGAATGTTAAATAGGTTAACTAACTTATTAAATATTTAATTTCCAAAAGGCTTATTTAATTTTCACCTACATCAGTTAATGTTAAAATGGAAAACTGAACACTGCCTGTCTTATTAGTGTGAACTAATTAAGACATGCAATGTTGACAAGGTTTTGTGTATTAGTCCATTCTTGCAAGATGGTTTTACAGTGTTGTGGAAGTCATTAGTGCTATTTAATTACATCACATGGTTAATCAAAAGATGCCTAAAGGAAAGGTTTTGCCCGTCAGTACATGACAGCACAGGGTCATTTTTCAAAAGAATTCTTAGTTTCCTTCAAAGCTCTTTTAACCACAGAGGAAACACACATGCCTTTATAGATCAGATTCTCCTCCAGAGGGCAGCATACACGTCAAGTCACAAGTCACTGTAACCAAACCCAGTATCGGACCTCTCTAAGCATTATACTTTAATGTTTTCCTCATTCTGTTTACCTTTCTGTCTGTCTGTCTTTCTATAATCTAAACAACAGACTGACTTTAATATATATTTTTACCTTTTTATTTTAATATGAGAACCTACATCAAGCTCAACTGAAGTCAGAACATCCAACTCAGGCCCAAACACAACCATACAGGCAGGTAATAAAATCAAACTGTATTTTACATAATCTATAGGTCATCCAGAAAAAGCCATGTGTGCGCCCAGTCATCCCATCTTAATAAAGAATAATACTGATTAAGCTGATTAAACAATAAATGTCCATTGAAAGTGACAACACAATCTGTCACAAATACAATCTAACATCCCACCGTTTCACTTCCAGAGATGAAGAGAGTTGTATTAGACCTGAAGGTGTGTAGACAATCTGGAACAAATAGAAGGATGACTCAGGAAAGTCTGCAGAATGTGAGTGATCTGTGCTGACCACTTTATATCAAGAAAACAATCACAAAACAGCAAAAGTAATGTTTCCCCCGATTTCAGTTTACCAAGCAGGTGGAGGAGATGTTAAGGAGGGAACATTGCAAAGACTGCACATTGAGGATCACGCAAATCCAGCAGCCAACAAACCCCTAACTACTCCACCATCGAATTTCACCAGCACCATCAACCCACCAACAGCTTATGCACTGCCAAATCATACAGTTAACATACTTACAGTCATATTGTTCAGTAATTAAATATACTGTTGTACAGAATATCAGTGAAGTTAGTCCAAGTAGTAAGAAGCTGAGTGATTTGATTGTGTGAATGAGTAAAACAACATGGGAAATGTTTTGTAAGGAAAAAAATACATTTTGAAGACAGACCAATGTCAGAGGAACAGAGATAAACATGTTTAAGCTTGGTGTGGTGACATCTTACGGCCGATTTGCTTTAAATTGGGTAAATTGCACCTATATATCATTATGAATTAGTCTATAAAATTTCATTAAGACTGGCCATTCACCCAGGCATGTATTGTCTGCTGATGTTTTAATGCCTGTTGGTGGCTTTTTTGTTGAACAAGCCAAATGGAACTTTGGGAGATGTCAGCAAATGTAGCCAAGTGTTCCACACCAAACCTCACCAAATTTCAACTTAAGCAGTTCTTGAGATGTTGAAATGTGTGAACTGCGAGCTTCTTATGATTGAGCTTTCAAGAACTTTGGTGCGCTTCCAAAGAATGTGGCAATGATGCATTATGTCATATTTTGACACAGTGTGAACCTTCACAAGATTCTGGCTAGTGTAAATCGTTACATTTTTGCATTGATTTTATGCATTAGGTAGCACCACTCAACAAATTAATTATAAAGTGGCCAACTTGCCATATTTTGCATTTTTTAGAGATAATGATTGGCGTACTTTGTGTTTAACCCTTGTTTCGAAAATATTTTTTTCCATATGTGATCCAACAAGCATGGCTAAGTTCATGTGCAGTGACGACATAGGTAATATTTTTAAGTTTGCTTCTGTAATGTATTTAGAAAGGAATGCTACCTGTGGTTGATGCCAAACATTAACCAAACATTAGTCATTATCCACAGACTTGAATACAGGAGGATAAAAAAATTATAGATAGACTAAATGAAGATGATGCTGGCCAGCATACAATGGATATTCAAATACGAGAAACTTTCAGTTAAAGTGACTAAACCTCAACATTCAGAGTGCGGGCATGCACAATTTACCATGCCGTGATGCTTTTTAACAGGCTAATTTCTTTGCATAAACACAAACTAGTAGAGAACAACAGGAATTCAAATACACTTCAATTAAATGTGAGTACTTTTTAAATAATAAGTATATAACAACTATAAGTATAATGAGTATTTTTAAATAATAATACTGTTATGTATAGTTGAGAAGAATCTGCGTTTTTGGGAATCTGCGTTTTTGCATTTAGTACTTCAAATGTGGAACCTAATGAACTTCACTGAACTTACGACAGTCACACCCTTCCTTGTTTGATGTGGACAAAACAAACGTTTTATTTAGTTTGGTCCATTTTAATGGACGCTCTGAACCCTCTACCCTTACTTGGGGAGTTTTCAGTGAAAACACGCCGGACGGCTGGACTGACTTTAAAGCAGAGACATACACACAACCACCAAACAACTAGGCCACTGGGGCAACTGGTAGCCTAGCGGTTAAGGCGTTCACCCTGCGATCAGATAGTTGTGAGTTAAAATCCCAAAAAACTGCTAGGGGCACCTCTGAAGTACCCTTGAGCTACCATCCCCAAACACACTGTGTTCTTGGATGCCCGCTCTTTCACTTGGTGAATGGAGTGAATGGGGTAAATGCAGAGGAATGCATTGTATGTTGTGGTGTGTTCACGTATGACAAAATGGTCACTTCACTTTACAAGGACCAATCAGTAAATTAACAGACCATATGAGACACCTGGAGACACAAGGGGAAACTAAAGCAGATAATCACTGGGAAGAACACGAGGGCTGACACAAGACATGTGCGTGCATACCTAACATACCAACACATGGACCGGGAGCATGGCAGGGAAACCCCAGCTCACAAACCTGATGAACTAGACTGCTTGGGCCTGGCAGAAACGACACGGATGTGACATTAATAGTCACAGATTTGTAGGTGAGCCTGTGTTACAGTCATAATATTGAACATGGGCTTTGAGTTGCATAAATGTACATAATATAACTAGTTTAAACCACATTTACTTGTTTCAGATGGATCTCTGAGATCATCACACTATAAGCTAAAATGGTTTGCCATTGAGGTTTTGTGGAGGATAGAGTACTTCTGCTGTTACATCAACAAAGTAATCTTTCTGTCGTTGGCAATTATTTTCTCCCACACTTTCTGACTCACTCCTGAACCAGCCAGGCTGGTATTATTTTCTTTGTTTAAGGTATGCAAAAATATACACCATGTGGACATAAGTACAGGTGTTTCGATCATACCCATTGCCTCAGGTGTATAAAATAAAGCACATTGCCGTGCATTTTGTACAAAGCCATGGTTCCAGCTTTGTGGACACAGTATTGGGGAAGGACTTTTTCTATTCCAGCATGAATGAGCCCTAGTGCACAAAGAGCACAGAGCCCTGTCCTGAACCCCATCCAACACCTTTGGGATGAACTGGAATGGAGATTGTGTGCCAGGACTTCTCATCCACCGTCAGTGCCTGATCTCGTGAACGCTCTACACAATAAGCATTCCAACAGAATGCTTGGCAAAAATTCCAACAGAAAGTTGTTAATGCTGCCCTGCAGTAGACTGGTGCCCAGCCTAGGTTGAGCTCCTGGGATAGGCTCTGGGTACCCATGATCCTAGTAAGAAATAAGTGGTTACAGAAAATGAAAGAATGAGCGAAGTTGTTAATACTCTGTTTTTGTATTGTGGTCTTTGGAACAATGTAGTGTTAAACTTTACACATAACAACATTAAAACATCACTCTTGATCATTCTTTCTATGCCAGTACATTCTTCAGGGAGTTTTTCTTCTGCATTTTTCAACTGCTATGGGTTAAAGTGAGTCATTAGACAACTGATGTACATTAACTATCAAGTGGAATGAGACCTGAATGAGGAAACAGGCATAATCATTTTTGGTTTGTGCTTTTGATAATGTCTTCAGCCGTGTGAAGCTTTTTTGACACACGCACCTATTCACATTTATCTGGCTGTGCTGTTTGCTGGTCAACATGATGGGAGTCACACAGTTTGGGATTCTCCTGCTGTTTCTGTTCAGAAAAGACAACCAGGCAAAGGCAGGTAAATGCAGCTTCTCTTTGAGACGTATAAACTAACAATTTAATTTACTTGATGCAGTACATGGAATGATACGGTTAGATCCTTTATCATATCTTCAGGTCCTTTTTATATTGTTGGCTTCCACTGTTGCTTAAAGAACATTTCAACAGATCCTTTCTTGGTTTAGCAAAAATAATAATTGTACAGTTTTTCACCTACCTTAGATGTTATCAGCTGGCCAAGACATGTTTTGTGTCCTAATGTTGGTAATGTTTGTCAATAGTCACTTAAATTGTGTATAGAAATTAGTCCTTGAAACTCAAAATCTCAAACCACACTCAGCTCTTCACACATGTAAGTGTGGTTATGACAAATTGTGACTTACTGTGTGCCATAAAAATGATGAAATCTTCACTGTATAGATTAATTCTGCAAGTGTAGACATCACACATTTTGATTAGTGATTAGTGCATGATATTTCATCTCCACAGCCAGACCTCTTTGCAGCCAACTTGGAGACAGTCAAACCAATTACAAAAGCAATAGATCCTCAATCATTAAAGCTCATAAGACTGTAATACGGAAATGAAGCGTACAATTACCTAGATTTGGTGTTGTGGGCTATGAAAACAAGTTAATGTCAAGAAACAAAGACTTACATATCTGATTTACTGTTCATCTCAATTTGTGTTCTCTAACTAAATAATATTTAGTAGAGACATTAGATAGTTTTCTAACTCTTAGAATAGTATTTCTGAAATTTACTTCTCCAATGGGAATAATTACATATTAAAATCTTTCAAAGTATCCACTCTGTTTAATCAAATAAATAATTACACTGAACTTTTTAGCATGTTGTCATTTGAGTTGTATGTAATGATTTTTTCACTATACTTATGGAATTATTTGAATTGTTGTTCATCAGTAGCTTATTAACAAATACAATTAAAAAGCAATAAAAGTAAGTAAAACAAAAAGAATATAATAGTGACCTAAGCAGAGTTGTCTGAAAGTGTAAATTTTAGGTGTACCAAAAAGATATGGGTGTCTTACAAAGTGGGCCTGGAAAGTTTACAACAGTTTTATATGGTCTTTTTAAATGGTATATCTAACATGCTTTCACTAACTAACTAGTTTGTCTTATCAGTCATTACGCTGCATGGTCTGAATGCCTCTGTTTAATCTCACTTATAAATCTTTGACTTGCAGGTTTGACTTTAAAGCTTCATATGTATATCCAACCACAGTGCAGCACAAAATAAATGTAACAGTCAGTTTGCTAAGACTGTAGCTTATGAAGTAAATTGCTTTTGGTTTCATTTTATTTGCTTATAAAACTGAATAAGATTAATTTTACCTGGCCTTGTGGGCTATAAAAACAAGTTAATGCCGATTAACATAAGACTTATATGTCAGATTTATTGCTTAACTCATTTTGAGTTCTCTAACTAAATAATATTTAGTAGAGACATTTGATTGTTTTCTTCCTCTAAGAATAGTATGTTTGAAATTTGCTTCTCCTCTGAGAAGAATTACATATTAAAATCTTTCAAAGTACACACTCTGTTTTATCAAATAAATAAATACACTGAACTTTTTAGCATTTTGTCATTTGAGTTGTATACTAATGGAATTATTTGAATTGTTGATCACTAACTTATTAACAAAAAAGCAAGAGAAAGAAAAAGAAAATAATATTGACCTAAACAGAGTTGTCTGAAAGCATATTCTATTACTAGACATGTATTTCATGTTTTCAAGTTAACCACAAACTCTTTTTGTGAATTTATAGTAACCTCCAGTAATGTGTCAATGCCTAAAACTGTCAGAATTGCTCAAAATGCTTTGTAGGTTACAATAAAATGTACCCGGTTTTACTGTAATGAAACATCACTGATCATTTGAGCATTGTAAACTTTTATACACCAATTCGTTCTTGGAGGATTTTTATCCCAGTCCCATTGGCCGTGGTTTTGTTAATGATTGTTGTGTTGTAGCTGGATGCTCAGACCCCCCACAGCTGTGCTGCCCAGGAAGGAATGACTCCTGCAAGAGAGTCTGCTACTGTGACCAGTTCTGCCTGACGAATAACGACTGCTGCACAGACTACGTACAAACCTGCCCAGGTTCAGACACTTACAATCTCATCATCCATTCCCGCAGGATAACATTAAACATCAGCAGCCACATTCAGATCTGCTCACAGCATCACAGATTATACATATTCACACTCACTGACATTGTTACTATTACTGCACTGTAATCTATAAAAATAATGAAACAAATGGATAAATGTCCATATAATATCATCATATAGCAGATCATATCATATAGTCATATGGTATTTTAAACTTAACACCAGATTAATTGACAAACACAGGAATATGTCACATCTGAACAACCTAAAGATCTGATTTGTAATCAAGAAACTCAGGATTAATAGTTACAATCCAGTATCTGCTTTTGCTAATTAATCTTTCATTCAGTTAAATCAAAATACCTACTAATGACCTATGCTGTGAAGTTTTCAAATCTAACATAATGTGTAAAACAACACACATTTTGTTGTAACGCTAACTTAATTCTAATGATGCACAAAAGTATAAAGTAGGTTTTAGACAATAATTAAATAGTGAATTGTGGATTCATTAGTTAATCATTTAAGTATTTCCTACTTTAACAATTGCACTTTAAAGTAAAACAAGCTGTGATGGTGAACAAAAAGGTTACAAAAAAGTTGCAAAACTGGTAAAGTGCAGGCATTGTTTTATTATACTAATAATGGTCTAAACTAAATTATTCAAGAATGAAATTGGTGTTTTTGAAAGTATTCTAATGAATAATGAATAATTTATTGAACGGATAAATTGCATTAGGCCAGGTTTAATTCACTCAATACACTCACTACTTTTTTGCATGTTGTTGTTTGCTGAAATACAGTATAGTTTTTGAGTCATTTACATTCATGACCAGTAATTCATTGAAAGTAATGAAAATAATCTTTTTCAATGACACCACAGCTAGTTCACCATCTACACCAGAGTCCACCACAGACCTAAAGACTACATCCATGGGTCCCACTACCTCAACAATTTTGGCATCAGTGCTTACTACAGACATCTCAGGTAAGCTGTGAAAAGACATTTGAAAATGCTCAAAAATGTCTTATGATCCCTAGAGATCATTACATCACTGAGAACTACTATTGATTAACCAATCTCATTTACAATAAACAGCCTTGGTAATGTATTGTTATGATTAAAACATATTTAAAAATAGAAACAGAAAAACAATTTTAGTTTATCTTCGACTATGAATGAACTTCCAACACTTACATTACAAAATAAAAAACAGTAAATTAGCATTTAAAAAAAAAGTGTTTTAAACTCCAACCTATTTATATCACCTGTCACACCATCTCCACCTCAACTAAATCCACAGTCAGTACCAGAACTGTGTCAAACACAGAACTGCCTACAGCTGAATCCACTGTCAACACCAGGACTGGATCAATCTCAGACCTCCCTACAACTACACAGAGTCCTTCCTTGAGCAAGGGGTCCTTCCTTGAGCAAGGGGACCATCATCCTGGTCTCCTTGACAATGAAGGAACGGAACAAGGTCCACACGGGCTCCATGTCATGCCATGTGTATTTATGGACACATTTATGCTTGAACATGGTGTTCGTTATGGACAAACCATGTGCTGCACAGAAGTCCAATAATAGAAAGTCCAATTACTGGCAGCTGGATGGCTTAGTGGTTAGGGCGTTGACCCTGCAATCAGAGGGTTTGGGTTCTCAATCTCAACTGCTAGTGTCACCGCTGAGGTACCCTTGAACAAGGTACCGTCCATACACTGCTCCCCGGGCGCCTCGTTGGCGGCAGCACACTGCTTCACTTTGGTTAAATTCAGAAATCATTTTACTGTGTGTTGTACTTGTATGACTGCATGTGACAAAGAATATCTCAGAATGCTACTCAAGTTCAGACTGGGGAGGCCAATCCTCCCAATCATGTCTTTCCAGGCCACACTGTCATTGCCCAAGTGGATGCTGAAAGCTTCCAGGAAAACAATGGAGCCCCCTTGTGGTGCGCTACACCCCACTCAGGAAGGCCGGGTACTCCAGACTGTCATTCTGGGTGTAAGCACAGATAACAGTCAAAGACCTTTTCCCCGGCGCAGAGGTGCAGGGAAATGACCCTTTTGTTCACTAGGGTAAACTCAAACTGAATTATTCACTAGTACATGAATAAACCTTGGGTGACACTGACCTTCACTTGGGAGTGATTCACTCTGATACATGATATGTTCTGGCTCTTTCTTTCAAGAATATTTTTCAAAACTCAGAAAAAACGCGTCCCATTTCAGCTCTGAGTCTTATTTTTGTTTCATTTACAAATTATGTTTGCAGACAATTTATCCAACAAAGAGTAAATTCTTTTAAATATTTACATGAGTTTAAAATTTTCATAGTGTGCTGCTTTAATAACAGAATGGCCCAAGCTTTCAGTTTATTCAGCAGGTGGAGGAAAACTGCAATTACTTCACACTGAGGATTACACAAATCCAGCAGAAACTAACAATCCCCTAACTCCACGACCATTAAACTTCACCAGCTCTTTACAAACAGATGGACAGAATAGACCTTTTTTCAGCATACTCTGTATATTCTGAACTTCTGTTCTAGGAGGAGTATATATATATATATTTATATTCATTTTCAATCTCTAATCTCTAACTTGCTCTTTATTATATCCATGTGTGAATCATAAGCTACAATGTTCAATGTTCTTAGTCAAGTTGTCTAACATTTAAAAACAGACCTTCAAATCGAATACTTTTTAAGTAGAATTAGTTCCATTGTACTTATAGTGTATTTTACACACACACACACACACACACACACACACACATATATATATATATATATATATGTGTTGTGCCAGTTCACACTGAAAAAGAACTAGTTCAAAATACAGTTTATTCAAATAAAAATGAACTAGTTCGGGTTCATAGTTCATTTTTTAAATTTTCACAGCTCAAAAATGAACTAGTTCACGTTCTTTTTTTTTCACATTTTCAATACAACGTCCTTCTATCTGATTCTCCTTCAACCTTTTTTTTAATCTGTCATATGAATTACATACATAGGTTACATTAAAAACCATAGATCTTACCACTTAAGCAACAAATCATGTTAGGCAGAGTGGGAATTACCGCACCATAACTGGGGGTACTGACTTCATAACACTTCTATGACCATTATGGTCTGCCACCGTGTCATTACAAATAGTTGCCACTGGGGGTGAGGTCTGGGTCTTGATCAGGGGGTACAGTACCCCCCAATATTTTATTCAGAAAACATTAACACAAATCTTTTAAAGTGCTCAGAAAAGAACATAACTAAAACTAAACTAACAGCCATTGTCTTTTTTAAACCATATCAAACTATTGAAAATGTACAGCTCTAAAATTCAAACATCCAGTATTTAGCTGTACTAAACATCAATATCCTCCTTTTATAAGCTGATTTCCCATGTGTATTTCTGCCGAGGCATCTGGACTTGAAGCACCAGCCCTGCCGATTCTTTGTAGTGAATCAGAAGAGCCGATTCTTTGTAGTAAGTCAGAAGAGCCCTGTTTTATCAACACACAAAGCATTCATATTTGCCAAGTTGGGCTAAAATATTAGGCTACAGATGATGATAAAAAACTAAGAGCCGTTTAGGAGCCGTTCTCTTAAAAATAGTCGAACTTCCCATCACTATCCTGCGAACGTAGAACATAGAACGCGAGAGTGAACGTCACTCACAATTATGTTCATAATTTGTAAAGCGTTCAGCTCCTTCAGTTTAGCGTTCACGAAGAATAGGAATGTGTTCAATGAATGCCGTTCATTGAACGCGTTCATGCACAACACTGTATATATCTATATATTAGGGGTGTAACGATATGCCCTATATAACGATATAAGTTACGATACGGTACATATATTTGATACTGGCTTCACGATACGATATGTATCACAATATTTTGAACAAAATGTAAAAATGAAACTTAAATTCAGATAACAGATTTATTTCAAAAACATTAACAAATTTCAATAACTCTTTGTTGTACATACAATACACATTTCAAGGTTTAATACAAAATCTTCTGTATTCAAAATAACAAATATCATGTAATATAGCATTTGTATTCCCTACCACTAGGTGGCAGACATGTAGTACTTTGATTCAAGACCAAAAATACATCATCTTCCTGTTTAAAGTTTCCAACAAACAGCAGGGGAACCGAGTCTCGAGTCATTAATTCAGGATTAGCCAAAGAGTGCAGTTCAGTTCAGTTCAATTCATAGCGTGCAAGAAAGTGTGTGAGATTTGTGAGAGAAAAACGCCAAATGGCTAATGAAAATTTGTTCCGTGATGTCTTGTGAATATTATTCGCCGATTCTGACTCTGAAGTGGAATATTTGCCTTTTGGAAATGACGGTCGGTCATCTAACACTCGCGAGTACAGCTTTGCTGTGCAGCACTGCCGGCATGCAAACTGAGAGTGTTCACGAAGCACAAACAAGTGTTTATTTCAACATTTTGCTCAACGGGAATGTGGGTGGCAGTAGTGAATGTGGTCGTAGTATCTGTAGGAGAGGTGTTGGTCGAGATAGAGGCAGCAGGATTGGGAGAAATAGGGCTGGAGGTAGCCATAGCATTAGCTCTCTCTCCATCCAGTGCTCCAAAGGGGTGGGGGCTCAGGGCTACACCCGGAGTGTGTGTGTGTGTGAGAGAGAGATAGAGAGAGAGAGAGGTGGGGGCTCAGGGCTACACATGGCTATGGTGTGTGTGTGTGTGTTAGAGCTTAGATCGGGCGCAAAAAATGAAACCCGACCCTACCCGAGCCCGAGCACTTCGTGTCCGAGACCAGCCCGGCCCGACACATTAACTGCCGTGCTCATAACGGAAGCGACAGTATGCTTGATCACGGCCCGGGCTCAGATCGGGCTCGGGTTTGGGCAGAGAATTGAAACTCTAGTGTGTGTGTGTGTGTGTGTGTGTGTGTGTGTGTGTGTGTGTGTGTGTGTGTGTGTGTGTGTGTGTGTGTGTGT
>JBBPCY010130732.1:0-16662 GCA_037974405.1 Brachyalestes nurse | reverse complement strand
TTAGATTACTAGTTACTTCCCGACCCTCTAAAGAAACTCTTAAATCAGCTCAAACACACTCTTAAGTCAACTCAAACGCACTTTATTATTAAGACAACTCACATAATGTTCTTGCCTTTAACCGCACGCAGGTCTGGCATGTCCTAAAGACATTGTATTAGCTGATGGTGTAAGTCATAGCCATGCATGTGTATAAGAGCCTGCTCAGAGACTAATCTTCCATTATTTACACTTGAACCTTTCCATTAAAAATGAACTTCTATCTAGAAGACAAGGTCACCCACACAGAGTGTACCTTTACTGTTATACTGCATCTTTGCCTTTAACCTTATCAAACCTCTACTGCAAATATGAATGATTACCTTCACCAGGAAAGAGAATGAGAGAGGTCTGTTATGTCAGTGACAATCTGTCCATGTGTCGAGCTCACAGTGAATGAGCTTCATCGCGATGATGGGTGAAGCTCTGTCTCACTGAGCTTCATGGCTTCCGGTGATATGTGGGAGTGACAGATGCCACTTATTTTCTCTTCATAGCGGTCATTGCCCTCTTCTGCCGGCAATATGACATCATCAAGGACAATGATAACAGTAACAGTAAGGAGAAGGTCAAGCCATCTTCTGAAAGGAGCACGCCAGAGCACCACAGTGGAGGACTTCTCAGGAGCAAGGTGGAGTGCCTTTAACACTCACATGAAAAACACTGCAGTCTGAAATCAATGTCTTTAAGCATAGTTTTCGACATTCTGAAATCATTACATAACAAGAACAATTACAAACCTCAGGCACCCTTATTGTGTCTTCTAGGTTCGTTTTTATGTGTTTGTAAAAATCGAATTTTCCTGTTTTCTGGCAGTATTTCTGGTCGTCCTTTGAACTACTTGGGCATATGCAGTTTTGCAAATTGCACAAAAAAAAACAGCACAAGTGCTTCACTTGGCCAGAGATTCTTTCAAATAATCATCTCCCACTGCAGTCAAAACAGGCAGCGCTGAAAGTGGGAAATCCATTTGCTTTCCACATGAACTCGAGCGATTTCAATTACTTCACTGCAAACATAAAGAGCAGGAGCATTTAAACAGTGCACAGGAAGAGGCAAATTACATAATCCATTTCCACACCTGTGAAGAGAGAGAGTGAGAAAGAGACAGAGAGAAAGAGAGGGAGGAAAAGAGATAGAGAGAAAGAGAGGGGGGAAAGGGAAATGGGGGAGGGAGAGAGAAAGAGAGAGAGAGGACGAGCAGCTTTTATTGCAATCGATTCCCTTCACTTTTCTCAAAGGCGCTCTGTCCAGCTGACCGGGACCTGCCAATGCGCCTGACTGATGAAATCTACACATTTATTTATTTATTTACATATTTGTCTGTTTATTTTGGCGAGGACCATGCGACAGAGACGAATGCACAGTCAAGGGCACAGTTGGTGCACGTCAAAAGGACTGAGAAAGAAAACAAACAGTTCAATCTGTCAAATGCAAGTACCAGTTAACAGCAATAACGGATGGCAGGAAACATCCTACAAAGCACACTGTTTCTGTTAGACAGCAGCACTTTCCGTGTGAAATTTTTATTCTTCACATCACTGTATGGGGGCATCCTGTCTTGGTAACAAGAGAACAAGGCAACTTTAGCATTGCAAATGTCTTGGCATAAAAGCTGGAATGGATACCAAAGGTACTGACCTACTTTTAAAATAGACCATCTACTCAGGAGAAGCAGCAATTCACAATAAAGGCCTTTGATCTTTCTCCCGTTTCTCCCGTCTGCTTCCATATTTTCTGTATATGCCGAGTCGTGGACCCTCCTTAATTCGGAAATTGTTCCTGATGTACTTTTTCCTCTCCGATGTTTATTGCACTTCGGCGTGCAATGTGTTCCTTAAGTCCCGTGATGACATCATTATCTGACCATATAAAAATGTAAAATGCTGTTAGAGGAGTGTAATGGCAATCTCAGTGTTTATTCGATTATACAGATGGATAGGGTTTCCATTCATGCCTCATTTGGTTGTCTAATTTCTTTATTATGAGTGTTTAAAGCTGCTCTATGATATAGGCTCTCAGAGACATCCATCAGTGCTGTGTTGAAGCCCAGGAGGCGACCCTCTGCCTGACATATGCACAAATGATTGCAGAGCTTAATGAAAT
Source organism: Brachyalestes nurse (assembly GCA_037974405.1). Lineage (NCBI taxonomy): Eukaryota > Metazoa > Chordata > Actinopteri > Characiformes > Alestidae > Brachyalestes > Brachyalestes nurse. The sequence continues at coordinate 14,517 of JBBPCY010130732.1, read as the reverse complement.
TGGCCCCTTTGAGGAGAGTCACGTTTATTTCTCTCTCTCTCTCTCTCTCTCTCTCTCCTTCCCTGTCTATCTGTCTCTTTTTTCATTTCTCCTGTCTGCTGCAGTTTCATCAGTCTGTGCCATCTATCAACATCATCGAGGTCTAGCGAGGCGAGCGAGGACGCCAGATCCGCCCTCCGCACTTTCAACATGATGCTACATTGTTTTAAACCCTCTCCGCCACAGAGAAATCCCAAGTGGAACAAATAATTAGCTAAACAGTGATGCTGGCTGCAACTCAGGCTAATTTACTAGAACGTCCAAACCCACAACTGCAAACACAATTGCACACACACACACACACACACACACACACACACACACACACATCCAGACACATCACTCATGCAAAACATGACAAAAGCAATCTAATCTAGTAGGGCGGTGGTACATCAAGTGAAGGAAGTACTGTTGTATTATGGGAGACTGTCTCATTGGAATCAGTGTTGATTTGTTGCAATACACCATTTCCATCGTACTCCTGAGACTAGATGACCATGTTGTATTTTTGATATGCTACTGTAGAACTTCAGCAGCGTTTTTATGCCTGTGTCAAGCCGTTGATTTTGTGTGCATGCACCCGTCAGAGTCTGAGAGCTGCTGAGTGGAGCCAAGCGTACTCTCAGGCACACGATTCAAATAGGCAGCCAAGGCTGTTTTGCCTTCATATGGAGCTTTTCATGATTCAAGCCCTACAGTGACGGGAGATCTCAGTTCAGCAATGGAACATAACAAGCTGAAGGACTCGGCACACGTATCTATAATGAGATTTCTCTGTACGAAATAGAAAAAGAACAGAAGAGCACATCACTGCCGGAATGGATAAGCACTGAATATACATTTAGAAATGGCTCCAATTGGAAAAGCGTGATAGTTTACACGTGTATGGTTAGTTACAATTTGTATGCCAGTCAGAACACAACCATGACCAATCTAATCTTGGAAACACGTCGAAATCTGTAGTTTTGGATGTTTAACAGAATCCTTCCGAGCTTGATTGATGTCGGTAGAACTGTCTACGTAAATGTGTCAGTGTTTATGACTACAGCTGAATAGAAATATGAATTAGGACGCATGCTAGTCATTGACTTGTATATATTGTCTAATATTATCTAATGCTTGCAGAGTCATTTATTGTAAATAAGAAGTTCATTACAAAGAGCCTTCATGTTATTTTAAAGGATATATGTGGAAAGTCAATACATAATGCTATTAAGCTTATTTTTCCATTAGCATTCTTGATGAAGTTGATTAAACCAAAAAGGACACACATTGCATGCATATTCAGAATACTCTTGAATTTAGTTTTATACTTGCTCTGTACATTTTTCATGCCTTGTGTGAAAATTCAACGAAGTAGATTTTGGTACCTTCTGTTCCATTACATGATTAATTCCAATAAAGATTAATAAATGATGTGACTTGTAATGTTCATGGTGTCTGTGCATCTGTTACATTAATATTATCCCATAGATCATGAAGTGAAAGTCTTTTTTTCAAGGTTTAAAAGGTTTTTTGAAGAAAACACACACTGTAGGCACGCATTCAGCAGAGAGTTGAAACTTTTAGATATCAATTACAAGAAACATTAGGTAATCAGCTTACCGTGTAATACACGTTTTTAAACTAATGACAACAAAGAGAACACAAAATACTATAGTTAAACTGCGTAATGTACCGAAACAAAACATCTCTGCTGGTTTATTCTGAGAAAGTGTTGCACAGGTGGGTGACAAAGTAAAGTAAAAGATAATAAAAGTGTTTTTGGGAGATGCTGGGACTCAAGTATTGCCAGAACAGCTTCAATGGACCTGAATTTAGTTTCTGGAGCTGTCCTGACAGCATGGAACACCATTTAAGTTATTGTTATAATGATGGTGATAGAGAGCACCATCGAATACACTGCAAAGGCGATAATATATGATTTACACCTTTTTCATATCCATTAAATCAGGGGTGTCCAACTCCAGTCCTGGTGGGCCGTGGTCCAGCATGTTTTGGTGCTTTCCCTGCTCAGAAACACTTGGTTCACCTCACCGGTTTATTGTCTTGTTTAGTGAATGTGTTTGAGGAAAGGAACCATCAAACTGTGCTGAACACCAGGACCAGAGTTTGACACCCCTGCAATAAACCATTCCATGGCTCCTTGAGCCCAGTGGATATGGGCACTATCATCCTGCAGGAGACCACTTTCATCAGGACAGAAATAAAGATCAGTCAGAATAACTGCAGTGACCCTTCCCTCTAAGTGGACCCAAAAAAATGAATTGTTCATTCATTTTATTAATGAGGGGCTTATGTTCTGCCACCCTACTGTAATACCCTACTGTAAAAACCTCTATATGTAGTCATGGACAGACAGTTCACATCATGCAATGACATTCCCAGTCACCTGAAGACCAGTTGTTCCTTATATTACACTATATGGACAATATATGACCATTAGACCAACAGGGACTTTACTGATATTGTATTTAAATACATAGACTTTAATATGGAGTTTGTCCCCCCTTTGCAGCAATAACAGCTTCCACTTTTCTTGGAAGGCTTTCCACAAGATTTTGCAGTGTTTCAGTGTTTTTGTGCCCATTCGGAAGAACATTTATGAGCACTGATGTTGGGCGACAAGGCCTGGCTCGCATTCTCTGTTGTAGTTCAACAAAGGTTGTCTAAAATGTCTATGCTGAAGCATTATGATTGCCCCTCACTGGAAGCAAGGGGCCTAGCTCAAAGCAGGTGTGTCTCGATACTTTTGTTCATATCGTGTATCTTACATATCACACTAATGTCATAAAATGATCACTGTTCACTAAGATTTCCAACCCTGTTTGCTGATGTTTCTCATATAGACTTGAATACAGTTGTCAGTTTGGTCACTGCTACTGTAACACTGGCTGACTGAGCTGTAGCTCCTCCTGTCTGTGCCCTAATAATGAGCCCTCTTTTACTTAACCCACTTAAAACTTTTCCTCTTGGTATCTTGATTCAAAATTGAGGCCAACTGGGCCCGGTCAGTGTGCCACACAGCATAATGGGACAGTAAATCCTTAATCGTACTGTTCAGTACACCTCTCGGAAAGCATCTGCAAAAACTAGTTTGAATGAACTACACCCCACTACAGTCAATTAATTATGACAGTTTGTTCATTTTACATTTCTTTTTCATCACACAATAGCAAAAACATACAGTGAGGATTAATTAAAAAGGACAAATCTTGTCATCTGGAACTCTTACGTTATATTCTAATGACTGAGATGTAATCAAATGTGGTGTGTTTTCATCGCCTAGAGCAGTGGGAGAATTCCCCATTGAATCGATTTAGCACTCCGACCCAGAGGGGCGCTGTAGGTGACCAACATGAATCAACAGTGATCACACAGCTTGACACAGCCATAAATCTCCCCACCAATTATCAGCGCAGTCATCTGGGAACATGTTCAGGAGCTCAGAACAGAAAAAATGAAGTATGACTCCTCAATGGATTTCATATACTGTACCTCAAAAGTGCAACTCTGAAGCATTTCTGAACGTCTTGTTGAGAACAAACTTTTTTCCCCATGACATTTCAGTGATTTTCTTTATTGTCTCCTTACTGTACACCAGATTAAAGTCGATATACAATAGATTGCTGATGGCTAGGTAATCATTATTACATTTGTAGAAAGTCAAACATTGCATAGATTTTTTCAAAATAAGCACCATCTTCAACAAGATTCCACAATATCTTATAGGAAAAATAAAAACACAGAGTAACTAGAAGAGAACTGAAAATGTATGAAGAGTCATTCCAGTTTCTAAAAGCTTTTTTTACATCACAAATTAATTACTTTATATTTCATATTTATATATAAACATTTAGTACCTGTGTAATGGTGCTCTGACAGGGTGTATGCATTTAACCAGCTGGAAAAGAACCTTAATATTCAGTAAAAGCTGACATAATCAACAAAACAAACAACTGAAACATTGCCAGTGTATTCAACATTGTTAATATAAAGAGGGATAAGAATAAATACAACTTTAAATGTATCAAAAAAGATCAAATGAATATCAAATATCAAATGAAACCCATACAATGTAAAAACTGCAGAATAAAACATACAAAATTTGGTATTTCATACAAGCTGCAAGTAAGATTAATTTCTAGGTCTTTTAACATATTGCAAAGACAAAAATTGAGTGGCGAAGAACTTCCTGCAAGAACTTTTGGACCTTGAGATGAAAAAGAATAAATTTAAATATTTAAAGTTTCCATCTCGGTCTGACCTTGGATTTAAAGAGAGGACAAAAAGACAGAAGGAAATGAAGTGCTTTCACTGTGTGACCAGCAGATGGGCATTGCACCTATTACTGTTTGGTTTAGAATGAGAAGAGTGTCGTCCATCTACAGGAAAACATGCCATACCGGGGACATTTCAGCCAAACAGTATTCTACTTTTAAAGCTGCACACAGCTCATTTTTCACACTTTCTGAAATAGGAATGCATGAGTCTGATATACTGGATCATTATTGACAATGATATTGAATATTGATCTTATTAAACCAATCGGATATAAGCTACAAATGACCAATCCGCATTCAATACTGTTTCTAAGTGAAGGTCATTACATATCTGTAACAGACCATTGTAAAGTAACTTACTTTACTTTAACTGTTAAAGGGAATTCTAATAAATATTCACATTTTATAATTCATAATTCAATCTTTGTATTGTGAACAACGTCATTCAGAGTGGTTTGATGCGAAATGGTGCATTGTACATTTTTTTATACCAATTTCTTTAGAGTGGTGGGTGATAGGAACCAGAGGTCACAATGTCTGCAATGTTAATATAACCAATTTATATACTATCAAAAATGATCAGTAAACCTTCACGGATATTTTGTTAATAAATATTTAACGCTGCTAATGGTAAATAGGAGTATCTCTCAAAAAGCACATTTTCTTTGTGGATTATTTTTGCTTTACAATACCTTGCGTGTACACTATGTGACATTCACAGTCGGTGGCCGCTAGAGTCCGCCATTGTGTAGAATTTACATGCTGAACTTTTATTTTGAAAGTTTTGGTCAGGATCTCATGTAGAGAAGCAACAGCTGGTGTTTGTCTCGTTGAAGTAATTGTGTATGTTTATTGGTTCTGGTCCAAGTTGTTTCAGTACATATAGTTCCTTAGTTCAGATCTTTGTTGTCAGTCCGCCCTCACATTTCTCCTTGATCGTATCAGTGTTTATGTTTGTGTTATGGCTTACGAACTTTCTTTGTGTTTGGTTTTTGAAAATAAAGAGACAAAATGGAAATCCACGCCTGCGCCTCCTGGTACAACCCACACACTACCTGTCAAACGTTTTTGCACACCACAGGTTTTTGCCACTTAACCATTTATTTGTTAAGCAAGGTAAAGTTAAGTAAACAACTATAACCAAAAATATATCAAATACAACACGTTTCCTACAACATGGAAACAATATGTAAAGGTACTAATAGGTGAGCATACTGTAAATGTATTTGTTTGCAAAGAATATTGAGTGTATTTTTGAAAATATTGAGTAACATGCAAATGTTATTTTTAGTGTGTGCAAAAATCTTTGACTGGTAGTGTTTATTTGTTTATTTACTTATGTTTTTTGGTGATACTTCAGACACCTGGTTCCTCTCACCACTGTTGTGAACACATCTGAATCTATTAATTTCTCTAGAATTGAGAACTTCACATAAAGCTACTCTGAATTGCTTTCTTTACATTTGAACCATTTATTTGTACAGAAATGATGTTGAACATTTGTTGAAGTTCTTTCTCTTAGGAAGTCACATTAGAATTGCTACTGAAAGACGGAAAAGTGGGATCGGTGCATCTGAAATTAGTAAGACCTATTCTTCTCAATAACACACCATGACCTACTGTGTTAACTATGGAGGGTCCTTAAACTAGATCATTTTCAACCTCAGCAAAACAAGCAATCCAATTTTGCAAAACTATTTAGGGCTCAGCTTTAGGGAAAGCAAAAAATGATGGAAGGTGAAAACACTGCTAATTCAGGAAAAAGAAACTAGTACTCTAAAATCCTGCTGCTATTCACTGTAACAACAAACACTAAGAATTTACAAAGTTACAAACACAAAGATGATAACTCCTTCCTTAGGAACAACTCTGGCCTGCCACACCTGAGACTTTGTCATTGCATCACTGCCAAGTGAATGACCTTCCTTTCGTCTTCTGAGACTTTCCCCATAGTGCAGTTATCATTTACCCTGTTAGCCTGATAAACAAGTCTGTGCTATCACCACGGGACTGAAGCTCCAGAGATGTGGAACTGGCAGAACACAGCTTTGCCACAGTGTTATTAACCTCAAAACTTAAGGCTTGTGCTGTTTTTCATTATTTATGGGTGCTAGGAGCATTCTACCCCCATGTGACCACTGTACCACCTTTGACTAAATTGTACAATTATTTTGTTTAGGAAAAATGTGTTTTTCCAGTGAACTCAGTGGATAATCAGTAACCAAAGATTTCTTTATGAAATGTTTCTGGAGGCTGATTACATTACCACAAAATATAAAAGCAGCTGTTAACAAACTCCAAAAGCAAATGTATAAATTTTACAGAATTTAAACACCAATGCATGCAGGCCTGGGTGGGTAAGATACCGAAATTGTTGGGTTTTACTCTACCACCCAAAAAAAGAGGCTGTGTGAGCTCAGAGCTCTGCAGGGTGTTCATCTTTGTGTTTTGATAAGACCTGTGCAATTTTCTTCTGGATCAATAAGGGCTTATCAAAGAGGACATTTAGCAGTACAACACCAGCTCCAGGGTCTTAAGAGATTATGGGAAATGTAACAGCCAAGAAAGTTCTTTGATGTTGAGTGCTACAGAACAGATCTAAGCTTGAGACGAAAGAACACAGTTAGACAGTTAGACCTTGACCGAGAAGAACATATGTAAGGGGCTCTTTTGTTGCTGCCATTTGTTTTGATGCCTCTTCTATACCTTTCAAGACTAGAGATAAAGGGCAGTGGTCTTCTCTGCGCTCCAGAAGTGTGTCCAAGTTTGAAGAGTACTTTTCACTGTGAAGGAAGTGCGGAGTAGTCTAGTGTGTGATGAGGGTTCTTGACAGGCTGGAGAGTCTGTGAGTGAGTACAGGTGTGTGTGTGTTTGTCTGTGTAAGTGTGTGTGTGCATGTGTGTTTTATCAGGTTCTTCATTGCTGAGAGACATGAGGTCCGCTTCCAGTGGGTTTCACAGCTGCATCCTAAGACACCTTTCTGGAGCAGGACTCTGCCAGTCTGACTCGAAGAAGAGGAAAGAAAGTAAGTTAAACACACTTTGAGTTAGTGGAACCTATTCTCATTGTCATACTGCTTGTGTAAAAATATGGCACAAACTTCCAGGGATGGGTGACGTGGGTGTGACAAGTATATTTTAGGAAATTTCATGACCACTGGAGCCCTCATAACCTAAGGCTCAGGGTTTGCAGGGTTTTCCATTTTGTTTTGGATGGAGCAGGGGTCTTGCATGTGTATGAAAATACTGTGCTCACTGTCTATGACAGTACAAGAAAAGGAATAAGATAACGCTTTATTAGTCCCACGGGTGGGAAATTTGCAAAAAAAACTGGTCAGCTTGGGTTTGAACCCGCGTCCTTACCCCTCTCAGCATGACACGTTAACCAGTAGACCACACGGTGGGATCTGATTTTTGTCATTCAGTGTCGGGCATTTTACCGCTAAATCACAGAGGGGGTCTTTGAAAAGTCTGCCTTTGGCCAGGTGTGAAACCAGAATGCTCAGTCGCCAGCCAAACTCACTCCGCACTGAACCACGACGAAGGGGATTATGATGTTACATTCAAGTTCTGATGTTATCTTCTGCTAAAGTGTTATGGTTGTGAGCACATGTGACTCAAGTCCTCAAGTAACAGCAGTTTGATTTATTTGTATGTTGTGGAGAACAGCATGTGCTGAAGCATATGTGTCTTGTACAGGATGTTTCAGCTCACATCCTGTACAAGAAGTAACAATATCAGCATCTTATAACTCTTTAAAAAAATACGTTTTGAAAAGAAACATCAGACACATCAACATCAAAATTAAATGACTTCTCATGAGAAAACATTGTTGTCAAACAGAGCTATAGTACATTACTTATACTAAAACTAGGAAATGGTGCCCATCAGTCTCTAATGTCACGAGTGGACCTCAGGGAAAATACGCTACAAGAAGAATGTAGGATATGGCCCATTTAATGAAAGCACATTAAAGGTTTCTAATGATGCACTAAAGGCACAGCGCTTCTCAGCACTGATACATTATGCAGTAGACAAAAGATTCGTTTTTTTCCCTCTCACCTCACTTACCTGTGTCCATCTCCTCCACCTCCATATTGCTGCATGACAGGTAACAAAGATCCAGGTTGACACAGGCAGACATTAAGCCATAATTAAAACATCACTTAAAAGTGCGGACCAGCAAAACCTTTCTTACCAACCCGGTCTCTAACCTTTAAGATCTGCCAAACTTTTTGTGCAAACCTAAGCAGTGTATCTTCAATGTAACTCTGGGTGCTTTACTGACAGCAGCGCTAAAAGACCTTCTTCCGTGGTCCAGATAGCGGTCCGCATGCTGCTTTGTGCCAGAATTAATAGGGGATATAACTATTTGGACTCATCTCATTTGAAGTGATTTACTTCAGTGAGTCATGAGCACTTTGCTCATTACATTACTGTAATAAGCGATGGCCCTCGCTGCCAAGAGCAGAGCTGATTTCTACCTGCTGGACCACAAAGCCAGTGACGAACTCACATTAATGCGCTGGCATGACACTGCTGTTGACTGCTACCATGGGCAGGAGCGAACATGATTTATCGTTCAGACCATTTATATAAACAGAATTTTGATGACATTTGCTCGAGAGGATGCTGGATGTCGCTTAGATTTATGAGCCCAGCCTTACGTCAGCCAAGACTGACATTAACTTTTAAAAGTCTAGTTTTTATAGTAACCTATCTATACTATTCAAATGAATACAATTACATAATCACATGATTAATTCTGTAGTTAAGCAAGTAGTATATTCTGAGCATTTGCAGAATAAAGATTCACCCGCCTGATAGCCAATCACAAGCATTTACTTCCAGTGACTACAAAATGTAGACAAAGCTCCTTACAACAAACCTGCAGTGAGTGGCAGTAAATCAGTCCGAATGATCAGGCCAAGAGAGGTGAAAAGGTGTTAATGGGGGATGTGTAACTTCAGACACACTATCCTGATTACATGAAGGCTGGAGGTGTTTTTTATTTTATTCTCGAGGGTGGTCAGGTTCTATATTTGCTGACGATCCATAAACAGAATCATATTGAGATCAGTTAGCTAACATAATCTAGCTTTTCATAACGGCTGGCTTGATCAGATTTAACAGAGACTTCCAGTGCCCATATTAGTGGCAAAATAATTCTGTGCAAAGATGATTATGAACTATAAATCCATGACGTTATTTTATTAATACTGAAAAATAATAATGTTGCAAAAAGTTAATGCAGATGTTCGCAGATGCCCTAAGCTGAAAAATTAATGGACTTGAGGACAGTAACTAAGAGAGGCATGTCTTTGAATTGCAAACAGTTAACTGCAGTTGCAGTCAGTTTACATTTCATATCAATGGATACTTCAATCTGATAATTCTGTACTTCTGTTTGTTTTAAAAATGTAAATGTTTTCATCTTCCAGCAACATATTGAAAACAGGTAAAGGATGGTTTATCTTTCTGGAAAACAAGACTATATGTACTATATATAAAACAGCAGCTTTTTATCATATTCTTATTTCATCATAAAACTTACAGAACTACTTATGGATGTCACACTTTTAGTAGAAGTCCTCTGCTTGTTTCAACGTATGAGAAATTATTAATATCAAAGTATGTGCATTTGTTTTTGTCAGTGATAATGTCTCAGAGTAAACTTTCAGAATCACATATAATGAAAAGGTCTTGATTCCAGTTTGATGTGTCCAACTTTCTGTTGTGTGGGAATCAAAGAGTGCAGTAACACAAACAAAAGCCTACACATGAATATCTAACACTGATTATTTTTAGATATCAGATTCTAGAGCTGCTGGGGCTCAGTTAGAAGGTTTGGGAAATATGCAAAGATTTCAAAGGATCTTATTTTACCTTTAATTTGACATCTCCTGTAGTTCAAAAGAGCTACAATTTAGACACAATAAGCAAATCCCTTTTTAGATGTGAGTGAATTATTGAATGTTGTACTGCCTTGTCACATGATATATCACCTCATGCCCATTGTAAGCACATCTGGCCTGAAATGGCTGAATAACATATAAGGTTACCTAACTCAGTTTGTCTCGAGAGACACATGTGATTCATAATGTGACAACTGTCATCTTCTATTTACACTAAATGTTGTTTAAGAGGTGGAGAACTATTAAAAATGAAGGGCAGCACTATGTTTGAACCCTCTCTTCTAAGGCTGGGAGAATGACTCAAATGAAGAAACTTCTTAAGCCATTAAAGTTTCTGAGGGGGCATCAAATTTACATGGACGTGATTTAAGAGAGAACTCCAGTCCTTTAATGTAGATTGGTATAATCATGGAGTTATTCTTCACAAAGCACATTCCGTGTCACAGGCTTATGTATATTGCTAAGAGAAAGCAGTTTCTGCTTCTTATCCCTGAAGGGTAGAAACCCTTCACAGAGCTTATGTCTGGCCCTGAGGAGTTCTCAAACTCTGACCTCAAACTCAGAGCCTTTGTATTTTACCTACCACAATGTTTGTAATGTTAGAATTGAACCCTCTTAGCCCTGATGTGAGATTCTTTACTGATATTTCACCAAGTTGCTGTAGTTCTTAGGATTCTAAAGAACCCTGATTAACTCTTCAGAAATTTCTCATGTTGACATGATTGCATCCAGAACATCGCATCCTTTTCAAGAGCTCTTCAAAGCCAGATGTTGTATTATCATGATAATTCAGTGGCTTGAAATGGGGTAGTCAACATCATGCATTTTATCACGTAATTTTGATAAACAAGGAGCGGAAGAAATTGGTAATGAAATTAGAGCAAATGGAATATGTCTGGATTCAATTTTTTGTACAATAAAAGAACAGACACTAATCAATTTATCCTTAAATCAAATAGATAATAAAAAAGTGCCATTTGCCACCATCCCAGAGGCTAAGTGATTGACTGTCATCTTTGAAAGAGTGTCTGGCTATGTTCTACTTGTCTATAAGAGATAAAGTACAGAGATACTTTTTTATTCTGCTGTTAAGATATGTTGGTCTAAATGGCCCTATATCATCAGTTGAAATTGGAAATTGTGAGGAATTATTAAAATGCTAAATCCATAATATAGCTTTAATTATATCTATTGTTGCCAAAATAATATATATTATTTTGAAATAAAAACTCTCAGCAGTATTAATTCATTTTATTGTCGCTCATACTACATACTACACACTACACCATCTGTTTAGAATTCTCTAGAAAACAGTATAGAAAAATACAATTTTGTTTGGAAAATACAATATTGCTGGAAGTTCTCAGCCAAGGTTGTTTTTTGAAGGTTTTTATTGTTTTTTGTTTTTTTTTGCAAACTGGGCTCTATTTCTTCAGCAATTTCTAGCACTAGAGAAGGAGTCTTTACAATACTGGGATGCACCAATTTTAACCTCCACTTCAAAAGAAGCTTGATTAAACTGTGTATATAAAACCATAGCCACTCCCTAAACATGAAAAACTGAATCCTTGCGCGAAAATATTCACAAAAAAATCCTCTTCGCATTCCGAGCAGCTGATAATCATCGCTGAGATCAGCAGGCTGAGGAAGCTGCACTGGAACATCATTCTCCACGATGCTTTGAACGAAATCCGAGGTCACTAATGTCTCTCAGTGTTCCTACTGTGTGACCAATCCATTGCTCTCCTTCTCTGCTTTATGGTGAGATAGCTTTTCACCTCAAGGTGCAAGACCACATTAGCTGATTATACGAGGCTAAATGCTTTTCAAATGGCCTAGTTTGCTTTCGGAACTCATTTGAGGGAGAAAGTTAAACAATGTGCCACATCATTCTTTTGCTAATAAGCAGAAACAATTATAATAATTGCACATGTGCAAGCTAAGCTGGAAGTCTGCCCTTGTGTCTCATTAGACAAGATACACCAACATATCAGTCTCCCTGAGGAGAAGGAAGAAGAACCCCAGCGCTAAGCAGCTCATACACTTTGCATTGCGTATTTTGAATATCACAATAGTGCAGCATGCATTCGTAAAACTAGCTTTGGTGTGCTGCATTTGAAATGCTCTGCGCCTAAATGTGTAATCTTGCCGTCACCCTGCAGAGTTCAATAATAAGAGGGCTTGGGATTATTCTTTGCAGTCTACTGCAAAATCCTTTCAACACAGTATGAGTCCAAGTGAACTAATCAGTGCATGCACACTCTCTCTTTTGTTTGTATGAATAAAAGGAATATAAAAGTCATTATAATCCTTACTCTACATTATCTACTTAAAAAACATATGCAGTAAGAGTGCCTTCTTAAAAAGTACATGTACATGTACAATCAATGTACATGTACTATCATGTAACACTGCCAGAATTTGACTGCAATGTCTACGCAGTCAATGTAGATACACAATGTTCCTTAGCACTGTCAACACATGCCAATAAATCATACCTTGGAAATGCATCATCGAGGCCATCTTCCACATCCTAAAAGTCAAGAGAAACATTATCAACTTAACAGGGCATGTAAAATGTATGAATCGCACTCTACTTCTAAGCAAATTCACACCCACTCAACAAATAGATAGATCACTGTTACATGGATCTAGGATGAGACTAACACTGGACTTCCCTGTAGTCTAGCTGTTACACGTGCTTGATCTGGAGACTGGAAGTACTATAAACAGGCTCAGAACCTGCTTTCACAGTGAAAGAAATTCAATAACCATAAAGAAATTCAATTAACGAGAAGGGAGTCTATCAGGCAGTGCAGCCTGAATAGCCGATGAATGTAATCTTAAATAAAAGACTCCCTGGTGAGTGATTACAGCGAGGCTTTGGAGATGTTGCCCTTCCTGACCTAAAGAGCATATATCACCACCTAGTGGTTTAAACTCGTCTTCCATCAAAGGACTCACACAGAGATTTGGGTCCACCTAGTGGGCACAACCTGCTCTTTACTCCAGTGAACATGCCAAACGCCATTTATTGCCATTATTTTAGTGCAGGAGCCAGGTAGCAGGAAATAAAAAAACAAACAAATGCAAGTCCTGGTAGATCTTCAGAAATTTCTTCCGTCTACACTGAAAGTGTTTTTTCCTAGTCTTTAAAACAAAAATTTCACTCTAGGGATTACTGTGGCACTTTAAATTCCAATAAGAGTGCCCATTTAAAACTTACCGGTATATAAGGATATACACTATATGGACAAAGGTATTGGGACTGACCATTACATCAACAGGGACTTCAATGATACTGCATTCAAAACATCGACTTTAATATGGAGTTGGGCCCCCTTTGCAGCTGTAACAGCTTCCACTCTTCCTGGAAGGCTTTCCACAAGATTTTGGGGTTTCTGTGGGAATTTGTGCCCATTCATTCTGTAGAGCATTTATGAGGTCAGACACTGATGCTGAACGAGAAGGCCTGGCTCACAATCTCCGTTCCAGTTCATCATAAAAGGTGTTGGATGGGGTTGAGGTCAGGACTCTGTGTGGTCCAGTCAAGTTCTTCCACACAGAACTCATCCAACCATGTCTTTGTGCACTGGGACACAGTCAGGCTGGAATAGAATAGGACCTTCCACAAACTGTGTCCACAAAGTTGGAAGCATGGCATTTTCCAAAAAGTCTGCTGAAGCATTAAGATTGCCCTTCACTTGTAGTAAGGGGCCTAGCCCGAACTATGAAAAAACAGGTGTCCCAATACTTTTTCCCATACAGTGTATGTGCTGTTTTACACAATGTAACAAACATATGCTTTTTTTTAAATCACTGTCACATCAGTACTTGAAAAAGACATGTTTCTTTATAAAGAGAGAGATTAATTATTTGATCGTTATGATTATGTTGTTTCCATACCACTCACCGCTACATCCGCACTCATTCATTTTCTGTAACCACTTAGTCCTTACTAGGGTTGCGGGTACCCGGAGCCTATCCTGGGGTCTATTTGCGTGAGGCAGGGACCCACCCTGGGCGGGGCGCCAGCCCACCACCAGGCACACACACACTCACACACACACACACACACACCATTCACTCACACCTACGGCCAATTTAGAATCCCCAACTCACTTGACGCACATCTTTGGAATGTGGAAGAAAATAGAGACCCCGGAGGAAACCCACACCATCACGAGGAGAACATGCACACATGCACACACGCACACGCACACACACACACACACACACACACACACACACACACACACACACACACACACACACACACAC
>JBBPCY010130721.1:0-16664 GCA_037974405.1 Brachyalestes nurse | reverse complement strand
AGAGAGAGAGAGAGAGAGAGAGAGAGAGAGAGAGAGAGAGAGAGAGAGACAGAGAGAGAGAGAGAGACAGAGAGAGAACAGAGACAGAGAGAGACACAGAGACAGAGAGAGAGAGATTTGATTTGCTTTAGTCAGAGAGGACCAGAAGCTCTTTGAACAAGTCCAGTCTTGGAGAGCCTTAAGCTTGTGCCCAACACACATAAAAGACTGCAGAACAACCGAGAACCTGAGTTTATCCTCCTCATTACTCCACAGGTGTCTGAGGTCTTCAGGTCACGCGCTCAGCCTCATCCTCACACCAACGAACTCCATCCACCCAGGAGAGCGAGAACAACCTCACATCTCACAATCAGACACCAAACGAGCAGAACCCAGCAAGCGAGGAGAACTGGGACTGAATGGACTGGCTCATATCGCTCAGATGCATCACAAGAAGACCCAGTAAAACCCTCCTGTTGTTAAAGGTGGATGCAGGAAAAGCAGCTCTGCATGAAGGTGGAGCAGAAGATGGACGTGGTTTAGGACACAGGATGACTGATCACATGGACACTGGGAAACAACTGAACCCCACTTTGAAACCTTTGGATGAAAAGTACCATTCTTCCAGTGTACAGCACTCTGGAGTCAAGAAGCTCACGATTCTGTGCCCACGCCTACAACGAACAGACCATCAAACTCATTTAGCACAATACTGAGTGTAGCCTGTTGAGCTTAACATCAGACACACTGAAAAATATCCAGAACATTTCTGTATGTTGTCATTTATCCATGAGGGACGATCCCTACAATCGACAACAGAAACATTCTGCCCTCGCTTGCACTGGCAGGACACATATAACTAGTCAGTATTTCCTGTATTTTCAACAATACCTAAATATCACATTACGTTTCCAGCAAGAAAATTGTATTATTGTAATAATGAACAAAAAATGCAAAAAAAAAACTCCATCATGCCCCCCCCTGGGGATCTGAGAGGTTGGAAACTATGTGCTGGGTCTACGAATTTGTTTTTTTTTTAAATAATAAAAATCAGACAAAAAACATCAGTCAGTTTTGCTGTAAAGAAATTAGAAATTGAGTACGGTTATGGAAAATGACGCCTGCTGCATGGAATCTGCCATGTTCGCGGATCGCACCACTTCAGAGGCATCTGGGAAGCACGCATGCCTGGAAATCCGAGGACGCTGGAAACACCAGGAATGACACATTTGCCCATGAGGGATTCCTGCACTCATACTTGCTTTAGTGAGAGACGAAGTCTCTGAGTGACGGCTCACATTAGACTCGCTTCAGTGGCGTTTAGGTTCAGGACTTTTATTTTTTAGCCTTCGGTTTGCTATTAATGATACAGTACATTTGTCCAGACAGTCCTTCTATTAAGTTCAGCTACACATTTGTTCAGTTACTGCACACACAGCCTGTTTAATCTTCACTGTCCATCAACAAGAGGGGTGTGAAGCCCCCCAGCATTGGTCTGTGGAGTCTCTGAAGTGATCGCGCTCCATCTAGGACCTTTAGGATGAGCTGGAGTTAAGTGTATGATCCAGAAGTGATCAATACCTCGCCTTACTAATGGCTGAATGCCATCAAATCCTCACAGCAATGTTCCAGCATCTAGTGTAAAGCCTGTCCAGAAAAGAAGAGGCTGTTACTGCAGCAAAAGGGGACAAACTCCCCCTTTCAGTTTCAATAAAACCAGAATTCCACTCCCAACAGAGAAGGAGCTGTAACGCAAATTCCACAGCCTTGCTGAACTCAGGAGGCAGAGGATTCCTCAGCAGCTCAGCCCAGAAGAAAGGGGCAGTATCTTCCCAAAGCTGTGGCACGCAGCTAAACACCCTTTCACAGGAGACAGTCCGTCTTCAGAGGAGTCACCGGGAAGGAATGTGTTTTCACCCTGCAGCCGAGCGGCTGCACAGCACGTTCGTCCTTCAGAATCACAGGAACCTCCCATTAAAAAGGAGAGAAAAGGGCCGCAAACACGCTTCTACTTTTTATCAGCACTGTTCATCTCACACTCAGACTGCAAGGAAGACCTTCAACATCCAAGCAGAGGCGTCACGACTCACAAAACTCAGTATCAGAGCGGTACGGTGCCTCGATTCCATAGATTTTCAACAAAACAAAAATGAACAGCGGCTGAAAATGAGACTTAAACATGGTGAACATGAAGGAACATAAGCTGCTGCTTAGGGACAGCTGTGTGGATGACCATAGAGACAACTGCAGAGACGACTGTAGAGACAACTGCAGAGATAACTGTACAGACAACTGCAGAGACGACTGTAGAGACGACTGTAGAGACAATTACAGAGACTACTGTAGAGACGACTGCAGAGACAACTGTACAGACAACGGCAGAGACGACTGCAGAGACGACTGTAGAGACGACTGTAGAGACAACTGCAGAGACAATTACAGAGACGACTGTAGAGACGACTGTAGAGACAACTGCAGAGACGACTGTACAGACAACTGCAGAGACAATTACAGAGACGACTGTAGAGACGACTGTAGAGACAACTGCAGAGATGACTGTAGAGACGACTGTAGAGACAACTGTAGAGACAACTGCAGAGACGACTGTACAGACAACTGCAGAGACGACTGTAGAGACGACTGCAGAGACAATTACAGAGACGACTGTAGAGACGACTGCAGAGACAATTACAGAGACGACTGCAGAGATGACTGTACAGACAACTGCAGAGACGACTGTAGAGATGACTGTAGAGACGACTGCAGAGACAATTACAGAGACAACTGCAGAGATGACTGTACAGACAACTGCAGAGACGACTGCAGAGACAATTACAGAGACGACTGTAGAGACAACTGCAGAGACGACTGTAGAGACGACTGCAGAGATGACTGTACATACAACTGCAGAAACGACTGTACAGACAACTGTAGAGACGACTGTACAGACAACTGTAGAGACGACTGTACAGACAACTGTAGAGACGACTGTAGGGACAACTGCAGAGACAACTGTACAGACAACTGTAGAGACGACTGTGGGGACAACTGTAGAGACGACTGCAGAGACAACTGTAGGGACAACTACAGAGACGACTGTAGGGACAGCTGTAAAGTCGGCTGTAGAGACAACTGCAGAGACGACGGTAGGGACAACTGCAGAGGTGACTGTAGAGATAACTGCAGGGACGAATGTAGAGACAACTGCAGGGAC
The DNA here is from genome assembly GCA_037974405.1 of Brachyalestes nurse. Taxonomy (NCBI): domain Eukaryota; kingdom Metazoa; phylum Chordata; class Actinopteri; order Characiformes; family Alestidae; genus Brachyalestes; species Brachyalestes nurse. The sequence continues at coordinate 13,471 of JBBPCY010130721.1, read as the reverse complement.
GACTGTAGGGACAGCTGTAAAGTCGGCTGTAGGGACAGCTGTACATGGTTCCATGGCATCAGGACTGATTTATTCCGGTTCTTACAGTCATCTCCACAGTTGTCTCTACACTCGTATCTACAACCATTCCTAGAGTCCTCATCACAGTTATTGTCTCTTAAGTAGTCTCTACAACTATCCCTACAGCTGCCCCAAAGCCTCCAGCTGTGCCTATAGTTGTATTTACAGCAGTACCTATTGTTGTCCCTACAGTCGTCTCTACAGCCGGATCTACAGTCGTCTCTACAGCCGGATCTACAGTCCTCCCTACAGCCGGATCTACAGTTGTCCCTACAGTCATCTTTATAGCCACGCTTATAGTCGACTCTACAGTCGTCTTTACAGTCGTCTTTAGAGTCGTCTCTACAGCCGGATCTACAGTCGTCTCTACAGCTGGATCTACAGTCGTCCCTACAGCCGGATCTACAGTCATCCCTACAGCCGGATCTACAGTCGTCTCTACAGCCGGATCTACAGTCGTCTCTACAGGCGGATCTACAGTCGTCTCTACAGCCGGATCTACAGTCGTCTCTGCAGCCGGATCTACAGTCGTCCCTACAGCCGGATCTACAGTCGTCTCTACAGCCGGATCTACAGTCGTCTCTACAGCCGGATCTACAGTCGTCTCTACAGCCGGATCTACAGCCGGATCTACAGCCGGATCTACAGTCATCTCTGCAGCTGTCGCTGCCTAAAGACCCTCAAGTTTTTTTTAAATTATGAAAGTACAATCTCTGAAACAAAAACTGTTCTTTACAATGTCCTGATCTACCACTCAAGCCAGCTGATACAGTACAATATGCTGTATAGTTACATCCCATTTGTCAAATCTCCAAGAAGTACAGCTATTCATAAAATCAAAAAACACTGTGTCATAATTATTGGCACCCCTGCGTTCAGTGTATTTTACAGCCACACAACACCGACCACATTGCTGAGAAATGACAGGCCTCCGATGTCCCAACCCAGCTGGTGCTCTAATGTAGGCCAAAGGTCCATAAATGCCGGCTCCTGGAGGGTCGGTGTCCAGCGCCGTTTGGTCGTTCCCCTCCACAAACACCGCCGCTAAACCTGGTGAGATGATCCAGGTGTTTCTGAGCAGGGAAACCATCACACCGTGTTGGACACCGGCCCACCAGGACCAGAACTGAGCCCCTCTGAGGATGTCTGTTGTTAACTTATCAAGGCTACTCCTGAGTTATGGTTGAGAAATGGGCTAATAAGCGAGGAGTCCAGAAAACCCTCAGGGACCCCTCGTCATCACAGAGCAATACTGCTGACTCGGTGCTCGTCACCACCCAGGGCAGGGTGCAGCTCCTGCAAATACCAATCACACAGCATCATCTCCAGGCCTGCTTTCTGGTCTGCACACCCACCCGCAACATCTGGAAAATGAGGGGGCTGCCCGTCCCACTCGGCATGATTAACGAGGGGCTGCCTGGTCGCGCGGGACGCATTCCTGACGCTGGAGAATGAATATCCCTCCATCGGTCCAGTTAGAGTTACAACACAGCCTTAAAATGCATGTCGCAAGATATTTGACCCCCAGAAGGTCAAGCAGCGAGTCTCAAAGGTAAAAATATGCGTGAGGTCCTTCTTACGTCGAGATCAGAACTCGGTCTGCTCGGAGTCTGAAGGACGGTGAGGGGCTTTCCTCTGGGAAGGAAATGCTTTCCGGAGGAAATCGTACAGTGGTGGGACGGAGGAGCTGCCATCGCTGTTTAAGTGGGGCAAAGACTGCTTCCCTCTATATAGATACCAATATAACGTCTAGATATTAAAAATAATGATGACAACAGTCTAATGATGACAACAATCTTGTGATATGTTTATATGACGTATAATAATAATATTACTACTGCTCACAACAGAACTCACATTAAAGGATAAACTTCAAAAAATAATATAATAGGTCAAAAGCACAAGATGTAAAAGATTTTAAAGATTAAAAAAATTTTTAAACCATTTAAATATTAAAGTGTGATCTACATGGTGGCTTGTTGTATTACAATAGACATCATAACAGCCAATATCAAGCATAAGATGTTACATACAATTTAAATATTTAAATGACCTTTACATGGTATTCTGTTACATTGTAACAGATGTAACAACAGTCTATGTCAAAAATAATTTAAATATTAAAACGAGGTCTACATGCTGGCCTGTTATAACAGACATGAAAACAGTATATAGCAAAAGTACAAGATGTAAAAGACCATTTATAAATTTAAATGACCTCTAGACGGTGGTCTGTTATACTGTAACCAGCATCATAATAACCTATACCAAACATGTAAATATGTGATTTAAATATTTAAATTAGCTCTACGTGTTGGTCTGTTATATCCAGGTCACAGGAAAAAGAGTGAATGTTGTTATTCGTTTATTTAAAAAATGCTTAAAAGACCAAATGGTGAAAGAAATGACTTCTGGAAAAAAGAAAGAAAGAAGAAAAAGAAGAAGAACTCTCAGGGTGTGTCAGAGCTTCCCAAATTACTGTTTTAACACTGCACCAAATCACACACACACACACACACACACACACATACACTCAAACACATACACACTCATACTCACACACACACTCATACACACACACACATACATACACACATACACTCACATACAAACACTACAAACACACACTAACACGTTGAGAAATCTTGGATTGCTCCACCAGGATCGACAATAAGGACAAAGTTGTGAGACGACAGAGACCACCAGAGCTTCTAAGACCACCACCCCAACACACACACACACACACACCCATGAATATTCTCCAGCTCCACGTACCTTTCTCCGTCAGTGTCAGTCTCTCCAGGCTGTTCTCCAGCTCTGTGTTCTCCATCACGTTTCTGTTCTTATTTATTATCTTCTCTATGTTCTTCAGTGGTTCCTCTGCTCCTCCCTGCAGAACCTCATTCCACCAGAGAGAGAGAGACAGAAAACCCCGCACAGACTCCAAACGACCACGACACGGTCTAAAACCCGCAACAGGGGGGAGAAATAACCCCAAGAAAACAGAAGCAAAACACCTGACCCAGTCCGGACACTCCGAAAAAGATCCAGGTTCAGAAAAACTCCGGGGCTCGGTCCAGACTCAGGCCGGGAGAGAGGCGAGCGGAGCGGTCACCCGAGCAGCCTCCTCCGCGATACTGCCGGAGAGAGCCTCCGGACCCTACCATCTCCCTCACAGGGGGGGGGGCCTGAACACCACCTCCCAAACACAGCTGCTCCCTTTACGTGCTGCTTCAGTCCCAACTGAGGAATTCATAGAATCTTCTAAAATCGTTACTACTTTGTCTAAGTATCGATTTTAACGGTTTTTGTCGCGTTCCAGAAAGCTGATATTACAAAAACTCCCCTTTTTTTCCAGAGACCCACACGGGGAGCAGGAGGCTGGATGAGGGGAGCCCCTCCTGGCTTGCCGGGTCTCTACTGCAGTCTGGAGGAGAAGAGGCTGAAACTGAAAAAGGGGCAAAAAACAGTAAAACAGGTTCTTTATTATGTATTATATATTATGTGGAATATCTGCGACTCCCTGTCGCTGTTTCCATCTTCTTTTGCTGCTCATACAGCTCTTTCTGCTGTGGTGCAGTAGCTCAGGTTTATGAAGGGTTGGACTGATATGTACATTTCTATCGACGATGCTGGTCGATACTGGTTGATACCGGTGGGAAATTATGTTGTAGTTGATATCATAAACAAAACATAGTTGAAATATTTTAAAAGACTGTACATGGTGGCCTGTTTGGTAACAGATACAATAATAGCCCATACTACAACTATAACATGTAAAAGAAAATTGTAAATATTTTAAATAGTTTTACACAGTGGCCTATTAAATTATAATAGATACAATAATACCATATACTAAAACTATAACATGTAAAAAAATAATTAAAAATATTTTAAAGAGCTCTACATGGAGACCTGTTATAATAGATACAATATTATTCTTTGCCAAAGGTATAACATGTAAAAGTTAACTTAAATCATTTAAATAGTTAAATCATCTCTACATCGTTGTTCATTATATTGTAAGAGCCCTCATAATAGCCTCATTTTTTAATATTTATTAAAATAAGGTCTACGTTGTGGCTTGTGATATTATAATAGCCAAAATTGAAGTCTATATCAAAAGTATTAGGTGTCTACATCCTCTACAGAGACATGTTGATGCATGTTTGAAAACACAGTTACTGTTTTGTTTTTCTAAATTGAACATCCTAGGTAAAATAAAATGTATAGCCTGTGCAAAACCTATGGGACAAGTTTGACATTTTTCCAATATGTTAAACTCAATCGTGCACTACTGAGAACATTTATCTCACAAACAACATGCAAATACATGCCACTTGCATACAAATGCAGGAGCTGACCCCCTCATGACCTGTTCATATTCGGGTCAGTGCACACCCATGTGAAAAATATGCAGAGCTCAATAACAAGGGGTTAAACTCGACATGCCAGAGAACATTTGCCCGTCTCATACGCGGCTGAATTCTCTGAACGATCATCTGGCAACTTGTGTTGCTTTTCACAGGCAAGAATTCTACCACTTAACCACTAAAAGGGGGAATTTTGCCATGGTTCATGTTAACAGTAGCATTAACAGTAACCGTAACATTAACAGTAACAGTAACATTAACAGTAACATTAACAGTAACCGTAACATTAACAGTAACCGTAACATTAACAGTAACATTAACAGTAACATTAACACTAACAGTAACACTAACAGCAACATTAACAGTAACAGTAACAGTAACAGCAACAGCAACAGTAGCAGTAACATTAATAGTAACAGTAACATTAACACTAACAGTAACATTAACACTAACAGTAACATTAACACTAACAGTAACATTAATAGTAACAGTAACTTTAACCTGCCAGAATACAGAGCGAACTGAGGCATCTTTTCTTATACATTCTCTGATTGTTTAAAAGTATATTAAAGCTTTAATTAGTCAGTCGATGGCCCAGGTTTGCCAGATTTATACTTATACTTTTATACATCTGACAATCCATCAGAAACTAAACCACACTAAACTCGGGCTGCAGCCCAACAGCTGACACACCAGAATCGCTGTGTGATGAATAACGCTGTGAAACGAATAACGCTGTAAAACAAATCTTTACATTTTGTGCATCATCAAAGCAACACCAACAAGTGACCCTGACAGGCTGTTGTTTTCATTACACGCTGCTCTGCAGTCAATCTGTACAACCAGAGCGAATACAAGCACAATTCACAATACAAACTAATGTACTGTTGAATTTTGGTGTGAAATGAGCAAAAAGCCCTCACAGCACTGGGTAGAACTGTTGAAAAACTCCCCACTAAAGGGTTAACCTGTCTACAGTGTCACCAGACCCCCCGAAACTCTCTCAACTCTTTGAGAACTGTAGTGGCTCGTCAGATGTCCATTCATGGCACCGTGCATGACTCAGGTTTCTGAGGTATCTGCTGGGGCTTCAGACGTGTGATACATTTCGATAGAACATGTGTCTTGTGAAATCCTGGGAGGAACAGAGAGAGAAAGGGGACAAAAGGGAGCTAAGTTTAGGCTGAGGTCAGTTTGGCTCCACAGGGCCGTTATGAGAAGTGCATCACATCGGGCTAAAGACAGAACCGGAAAGATGGAAAATAACCCGAGGGCACAGAATAAAGTTAGCCAGCACTCCATCAGCCGGCGAGCTCTTCTCAGAGCTGCTGCCTCTGATGTCACTGGCGCTGGCGGGACGAAAACAGGTCCAATAAACAACAGAGACCTGTACTGCCGAGCCGCCGGAGGACGAGCGCCCACTGCGGTGGCGCAGTCGTTACGTAGTCGCCCCCAAAACGCCTCTATTTCAGCCTCACAGATAAAGGAGGCCTTGTTTAGTGCAGGATGATGAGAACATAGTGAAGAGGGTCAGAGAGCGAACACAGAAAAGACTGGGTGGCAGGAAAACAGGAGAGTAGGATCCTGTTCCCAAAAATCGCAACATGGCTCAAAGTGATCGTCATGCGTTCAGTGGTCTTTGTACTTCGGTGCTTCAGGATGACTATTCCTTAAGTCAGCACCATCGACTCACAGTGAGAAGGTCCTTGGTTCGATTCCTGGTCCTTGTGGTCCTTTCAGTGTGGAGTCTGCATGTTTGCTTAGTGTCTGTGTGGGTTTCCACCCGGTTCTCTGGTTTCCTCCCACAGTCCAAACACATGCAGATCAGGTGAACTGGAATTTGAGTGTGAATTGTCAGTGTTGATGCCCTGTGATGGACTGGTGAGCAGTCCAGGGTCTTCCTCCACCTTTGGTCCAGCACCCCCACCTCCCACCCTGGTTAGAATAACTGCCTCAGAAGATCAACGCTTTACAGGCCAAAAGGTCAAATGTAGGTACTGTGATCAAAAGGCTGATAACTGCACAATCTTTTGTACTGAAACACTCAAGTGATATTTTTATCAATATTTCATGTAACCAAAAATAATCTGGAGCTTGTCGTTAACATTGCTTTGCTGAAACGGAATGAAAGCTTTCTTTAAGAAGTCACAAAAGCATAAAATTATCTCAGGCAATAGTAAATATAGTTAAAATATAGTTATAATATAGTTATCGAGTGCGCACACTCTTGCTATGAGTATTCTAAACATATGTGAGTAATCATGAGGAATTATTTTGGTCATTCCACGGCCCTACAAATTGTACATCTGCTGCTTCATAGTACGCGATTCTGTCACAGAACATCCAAAGCCCTCAAAACCCCAGCACCAGCTTTTAGAAACACTGATGAGGGTGAGAACTGTAACACCAGGGGGCTCCTAACCCTAACACTGGGTCTGTCAGTGGGAGTTATGAGAGTTACAACACCAATCAGTCACAGCTACACCTTTTATAGGTGAGCTGACAAGGCACTCTGAGTGGTTTGTTGCATGTTACACCCAAAACACATCTCTGAATAATCTCTGACAAACATTTTATCCCTTGCACTGCATCAAGTCTGTTTTTTTCGCTGTCAAAATAGCAAAATGGATTTTAACACGCCCAAAAATGTTAGTTCCTGTAGAGCCCCAAGAGTACTGGAAAATTGCGTAGCGAATGAACACTTGAGTATCTGAATTTAATTCAGACCAGCCTCGGTTGGAGCTATTCAGAAGTGTGGGAACTCTGGATACACATGTGATGGAATGGCAGTTCTCTTTATGACCTCACAGTGGTACAGTGTTGTTATTAGCTACGGTTACAACAACAGCCATAATGAATAACATCACAGCTGTGATTTGTCATGATGTTCTTGAGTGATGTTCACATGTCCTTGAGTGTTCTATTGCTTTATACAGCAGATCTACAAAATAATGAAAATTTAAAGCAAAAAAAATGTTTACTAATTAAAAAAAGAAAAAAGTAGAGCATTGAGATTCTGGAGACAGCCATGGAACAGCCCTGGCGTCGAGTTATGTTCAGCTTTTTCAGATTTTTACATTTCAGACAGTAAAGTGTGTCTCATCTGTTTGTGTCCACCTAATTCCAGTTTCTTAGACATTAAGTTAGCCGTCACATCACAACTTCCAACTACAGTGTTTACTTACTCCTGGACGGTGCTTCATCATAATCAGGGCATTTTTGAGGCCAATTTGCCCCTAAACAAACATTCTCCTGATATCAAGGTGATCTTACCCAGACTGTCGTGAGCTGGGATTTCGGTAACCCAATATTTACCCATCGGATCTTCTTCTCATGCACTTCCAATTCACAATTATTGAAAATGTTAAATATCGAATATGTTCAATAGTTACTTCTCCATGGCCTGTGTTGATATCATGCAACCTGAGCTGTATGGAACGATGTGGAAGACGTTCTGAGCATGAAGCTAAATTGAGAGCTAGATGGACCTCAGAGAAGGAGGATAACATTGTTAAGGTGCAGGAAACAGCAAGAAAATCTCTATGTAAAGTCTACTAAAATGAAACGGCCTCTGGGAACCATTTTCAGATTCTAGGATTAGATGATCCTGCCATTTCAAGGACACATTTCTTCCAAGAAAGGCCCCAAAAGGCCTCAGTCCGCCTCTCCTCAGGATCCAAAATCTTCTCGGAAACTGAGTTCTCCTTCATCTGCAGTGTCTCAGGTGGGACTTGATGTGACATGAATGAACCCCACCCCTATCGGCATCAAATATCCTGATTATTTGTGACTTAGCTACTGAAACAGGATAGAGTTGATACGATTAACACAAACACAAATGGGATTAAATGTGCAGCCAGACCCTCTAATCTGTTTAAAGTCCTTCAGAGAATCCTGTGAAATAAGGATTAGGGAACGCCGTCAAAGCTTATGACTACTTTTCTCCAAACAATGAGAGGAAAATGCTTCTTAACAGCTCCGACACCTACAGGATTTCTCCATCCCAGCGTCCTAAGAAGGTTCAGTCGAGGGGTTCCTTTCAATTTTACTGTGTCAAGAAAGTTCGGCAGCATAGTCTTACCATGAGGAACGCCAGACCTGTTCGGTCCCGGTGTAAACATCACTGCGCAGTTCACTGTTTCCCCTGATTCACACTTGATTTGGCTCAGCAGCTTTATACCATTGAGCCCCTGATTAAACTTCCACGACTGGAAACCAAGGTCATATTAACCTAATGGGCTTTAGGGGCTTTAGGGCAGGACCTCATGAGCATGATTACAAACAGAGTAATATTAAATGCAACCCAACAACAGGCTTAGAGAATTGAAGATTTGTTCATTCATACGACCCAGGTCCACCACAGTTTGCCGATTTTTCTACGTCAAATTACATTTACGCTTAAATTTACGGCATTTAGCAGATGCTCTTATCCAGAGCGACAAACATCAGTGCTTCAGTCTACATCTGTTCTTCATACCTGTAAAGCTACACTGAAATCAACATCTGCTTTTAACCGAGTTACTGCCGGCTAAGAGACACACATTAACCACCCTGTCAAAGAAAAAGGTCAGAGGTTAAGACACAAGTAAGGACAAACAGTTAAGAGGGAAAGTGCCCAAGGGTTTTTAAGTACTTAGGAAAAGGTGTATAAGAGATAAACGAGAGGACTGGTTAGTCACCAAGGTGCTCCCTGAAGAGGTGGGTCCAGAAGACTGTGAGGGACTCCAGATCCGATCAGAAGAGGGAGTTTGTTCTGACTGGAAGAGGGAATTCGGCCGAGACTGAAAAGAGTCTTGTTGCATGTCTTCCTCTTCTTTTGAGCAGCAAAGGTTCAGGACGAGCAGTGATTGAAGCTCTGAGAGGAGAGAAGTGACGCTGCTTGATCAGTGAATTGCCCGGTTTGGTGGGTGTGTTTGACGAGGGCAGCAACTCAAGCAAAAACTTTTAACCCTTCCACACCTGGTTACTTTCCAAGTTCTGTCTGGTGTCAGCTTTCACTAAACCCAGGTTTTCCTTCTTTCACCCAAAACAATGAAAAGACAAACTGTATCACATCACCCCACAGAGACAAACTGTCCAGTGCTGTGCCTCTGGCTGTCTTCAGGAGGACAAAAAAACACAAGCCAAATGGACCAGTGTGAACAGGGGAGTATATTGTACAAACTACCTTTCAATTACAAACATGAAGAATTTGTTGTTTGCTGGAGACCTTCAGCCCTCTCTGTTTGAATGAAAAAGAAAAATTATAGAAGTAATTCAGCAAAATACATTTAAGTTAGTCATCCCTTTATCCCAAATGCATTTGATCACTCAAGACATGTTTATCTATAAAAATGACCAAAAATAATGACTAAAATTCATGTATCTGCTACGGTTTTGCTATGCTAGCATACCTGTATATGTGGTTCTAGATAACAGAGTTTCACAGAGTGTCAGAAACCACATAAACAGGACTTTTAGAGACTACCCAACAGCTTCACACAGTTTGGGGTCATCAAGGCCTGCATTTAGCAACATGCTAATTGCTAATGAGCTTCCTTTACTTGTTAGGGACTTTAGCCTCATGGCTACATTATGAGCCTAACAGCTAAAGAAGCAAACTGTACTTAGAGAAGGGTGAGTATTCACGTATTTATTAATTTACATCACATCACTTTACAGTACATTTATTTAACAGAAGAAGAAAACTCGAGTTCCAGGACTGCGTGAGAATCAGGGGAGCGTTCTAAAGTACTAAAATGAATTCTGACAAACTGTTCCCTGTAAAACAAGCATCAGTGGAGGCCTGATCTCCCAGAAAGTGGAAGTTCTCAGTTCCTCTTCTCTGAAGACAGTTTGTGATGAGTTTAGCCTTTTGCTCAGCAGGGCATCTGCTCTGGCGTTGGAGGGGGGGGTTTGGGGGCTCCCAGCTGCCCCCCGTCATGAACCTGATATCGGACAACCAACAGGTGTGAGGAGCCTGCTGCACACGGCGTGTGTGGTAAATCAGCCTTGGGAAAGAGTTTTGTTGGCTTGTTAGGCTGGAGTCTTTGGATGAGCAGCCAGACTGGGAGTGTAAGTGCAGTATGAGCCAGTAATGATGTGAAATCACAGTCTGTAGATTAAAAAAAAAACCATGTGCAATTTCTTATTGGGTTTAAAACACTATCACTGTGTGCAGCATCTTATTATTCTGTTCAATAGTCTTAGCATGTAAAATATCACTACTAATAACAACATATCTGATCTACTACTGACCTCTATTACAGCAGTAACAGACTCCAAACCACTATTAGTGTTACTAGTAATCCACTGTCAGTTACTATAGTATAGTGTAGTGTATTTAGTACAAAGCACTTTCTGAGTATTTTCTGGAGAATTTTATTTTGACTTTATACTATGTTTCATATTAGGTTTATATTAGGTTTGTATTAGGTTAGAGTTTTATAAAACTCGGCAGAATATGAAATACACTATGATATAAACACAGAGACTGGGTATAAACACTAAAGATAAATACCGTACAGTTCAGTGAGTTACTAGTAACTGTGTTGCTGTAATATTGAAGAGTAGTAGATCAGTAATACTGATATTAGTAGTGATATTTCACATAGTAAGACTATTACAGTTAATAAAACTGATTTAACACCCAATAAGAAATTGCACATGATACTTCACACGATAAGACTAGTGCACATAACAAGACAATTTACATAGTTTACATAGGAAGATTCCATGATCTTGTACATGGTAGACTGTCGCACATCCTGGTGCTGAAATGTTCTCGGTTTCCTCACAAGGGCCCCGGCGTCGAAAAGCGAACGGCAACAAAGACTCAGTGGAAGGAAGGAGGTGGAGGAAGTCATGAGACCAGCGGTTTCAGACACAGCAGTTGCAACATCTGACCAGAGGCTATTGATAGAAAGACACTCCCCAAAACACACGTCAGGCTTGGAGGAATCACACCAGGAATCTGCTCCAGAACGTCTGAACGGGGGGCGTGGCTTCTAATCTACATCACCAGGCAAAGGTTTCTGCACACACTGAGATTTACTACTCACTTCATATTTACTAAAAATACACTCAATATTCTTTACTAACAAATACATGTACAGTATGTCCAACATCTGAGTTCCTTTATTAGCCAGAAAATGCTTTTATTATTCATCACTACTGACCTACAAAAAGCCCCTTAATATAATTATAATTATAATGATACTGTGGATCTCCAGCTGAGTGTTAGATATTTAAGGAGCTATTAAGAGCTGAAACAGTAACGAGTTCATTTAAAGTTAATAGGAGTCCAGTTAATAGGAGTCCAGTTAATAGGAGTCAGACCTGCACTGTTACAGATTCTCTCATCTTAGGAAGGGTTTATTTGGGTCTATTTCACAGGTTTTCATTTATAGCTGTTCACTCAACTTTCATTAAGAATAAAAATCTGCACTTTTTGGAATAAATGGATAAGACGGAAAACCTGTGGTTTGGTGTTTCGATACAATTTACATGATCAACTACAAGTTACAATGTAAATACCATGTATTCTATACAATATGTATTCTAAATACACGTATTTGAAATACTACCCCTGCCTGGCCTACAAAGAGCAGCCATGGATTTACACCTTATTAAGTTTAAACTCTGAACCCAACTGAAAGTTTTGAGTGGGCTTCTTCCAAAATAAGGCCTTTTTAATCCAGTGGACACTACACTATCCCATAAGGCAGCGGGAGAGGCGGAGTCATATTCGAAAATTGGCGGAAAACGGAGACAGGGCTCTTTTCAAGTGACTTAAGGAAAACGTTGTTCATTGTGGTTAAATTACACTTGTGAGAAAATGCCCTCTGTGAAGGTAGAAAATAATGCCATGGCATTAAATATAAAATCGCGCTGTTGTGACGACACATGACACGTGACAACATCAACAGCGGATGTAGTACGTCCCAATTCCAATCATACTGCCCTCATTCATACTGTAGAGAACGTACTGTTTTAACGGTAGAGCAGTACGTTCAAATTCAAATGTAGTACCTACTCAAGTAGTATGCGATTTCAGACACAGCAATGGAGACTGTAACAAAAACAAGAGGAAAGACACGCCCAGTATGCAAATACATGGGGCCAGGAGCCAATGGGAAGGTGAATCACTCAACGAAGCTGAAATTCTCTTAACTGAAAGTAGTTGAGAGATTTGGGACGTGTCCTAGTTTACAGACTTAATTTCTTTGGGTTTGTGTGTCGTCACTCTCTAATTGATTCTCTTTTATCTTGACTGGCTTTGATGGAAAATCGGACTTAATGTGAAAATTTGGACTTAATGTGGGCTGGGTTTGGTTTCTTCAGGATGTATGAGAGCCGGTCTGTGGTTTTCAGAGGACCGGAGGGGAAGTTCTAGAAAGTAAAAATACATTTTAAGACAGTTTTGAGAGAACCAGAGGGGAAGTTCTGGTAAATAAATAACTAAATAATATGGTTCAGGTTACTTTTTGTGCAGTGGAACGGTCGAGCTGGTCCTAGTTCAGGACAGAAACACTGAGCTCTCCTGCTGGTTTACTGGGGTTTAGGACCTGATGGACTGTCAGATCTACAGCAACCCGGGACAAAACAAAATGATTTTAGTTTTATACCAGACCCTTCTTTAACCTATAGAACACAAGCGCAACAAATGGTAAACTGTTGTCATGCGGCAAAACAGCTGCTTATATGGAAGTTCCGGTGTGTGTTGGTGCTCGAGGTGCTCATGCTGAGCTTTGTTTGGGGTTCCTGTGTCACGTAGAACCAAAGTTACTGTAATATAAAAACATGTAATAATTAAAACCACTACTGGGGTTTAAAAACAGTGACACACAAATTAACATAAAGAACAAAAATGAACAAATTTCTATTATTTTAGGTTTTAGAAACAAACAGAAAAAACACAAGCTCTTAGAACCCGGAGAACTATCAGGATAGTCTCCGCCCACAAGTGAGAGGGGTAAACCCGCAGAGGGAGGGGCTCCGGAGAGCGGCCGAGAGAAAGAGCAGCAAACGGCGAGAGTGTAGGAGAACAAACACCGGTT
>JBBPCY010130639.1:0-16667 GCA_037974405.1 Brachyalestes nurse | reverse complement strand
CTCACACTACAAGTCACATTGTACCTTCAAGGCCATGATTGGCATGGCACCACATGGTCCTCTGACATTTGTTTCTGTGCTCTATGCTCCATCAGTGACCGTGAGCTCTTCAAGATGTCGGGCATCATACCTCTCCTGGCCCCTAACATGGCTGTGATGGTGGACAGCCTTGTGCCAGGAAAACTTCACAGGCCTGCCTTCCATTTCTGGAAGCATAAACCAACTTTTCACTGTAACATGCATCTTGAGCAATTACCAAAATGGACCTCTGGTCAAAGACTGGAGAGAACATAAGAGCCAGGTGGATATCTGACTGACTGCTTCATGGCTGGCTGCTCCTCCTTCTCCTTCACTTTTTTTTAAACAAACATTTCACTGATTCACACCACAATTTAATTTGCCTTACATCTACTGGCATTTATTTAATTAATAAATTAATTGTTTGAAATATCGACTTGGTCTCTCTTCGTGTTGTTTAATTTCCCTCAAGTGGGCTTGACTCATTGAATATTAGTTTAAAATCTAGCAACACATCGGTGTGGGTTCACCTTTGCTCTGTACACTTTAAGTCAAGCGGTCAATGTTACAACGCTGTTTAGCTCATTTTCTGATTAGGAACTTAAATGAACTTAAAACAACCCACTTGAAGAACAACAAGAACAGGAGAGATCTTAGAGGTCATGGTTTACTGAAATCATTTTTATTACAGCAGATATTTATGTAGGTATGTGTAAAAAATTAATTAATAAAGTCAGGTCCATAAATATTGGGACATCAACACAATTCTAATCGTTTTGGCTCTATGCACCACCACAATGGATTTGAAATGAAAGGAACAAGATGTGCTTTAACTGCAGACTTTCTGCTTTAATTTGAGGGTATTTACATACGAGTGAACGTTTACATCAGGTGAATGGTGTAGGAATAAAGAGTTTGTATATGCACCTTCCACTTTTTAAGAGAACAAAAGTAACGGCACGAATTGATTTATGATTTTTAATCTGTCCCATTACTTTTGGTCCCTTTAAAAAGTGTGAGGCACATATACAAACTGTTGTAATTCCTACACCATTCAGCTGATATGTAAATACCCTCAAATTAAAGTTGAAAGTCTGCAGTTAAAACACATCTTTTCGTTTTATTTCCATTGTGGTGGTGTATAGAGCCAAAAAGAGTTGTGTTGATGTCCCAATATTTAGGGACCTGGCTGAATGTTACTAACTACAAGCCAAATTCTCACCGTACTCCCTCGGCCATGGTCCTCTGCTTTGGTTTGGCAGATATCACTGGTTGCTGTTAGTGAAAACATAGCAGCAACGTAGCACTAAGCGTACACTGGTCGTTTTTAATGTGAACGGGGAACATGGGTAACCCTCTTAACGCTATCTTCACCCTACACTTCATACATTTAAACTGTGAGGTGGTTTTGATCTGTCTATTGATGGATAACATAACGCCCTCACACACACTCTACGCCTGACACTGGATCTTTCCTGGACACTGAGTGGAAAAACAAACCCAAATTAAAATATACACCAGTTGCTAATCATTCCAACATAACAAGGTATTTAAAAACACTAATTAAAGTATGTCGTAACATTGTCACGATTTGATATTAGTAATATACTTAGCTGCTGTCTTACATTAACAGATGAGCTAGCTACTAACAGCTGAAGTGACGTTAGCTATAGCTGCTACTCACCTTCAAAGTTGTGGATGTAACTTGATATGTACAGTTTAAATCCTTTTTCGCGCTTGGAACCGTAGTTCACATCAATTTTCGGGAGGCCTTGAAGACACCGGGTGAAATACGCCATCTTCCGCAATCAAAATAACAATGCCACGAACCGGAAATGGCCGACCACACACTTGAGGCGGCGGACGTAGAACTCCTTAGTTACGTGCACATAGCCTATAGAACAGGAGTTGGTTCATGTCAGGTATTATCAGAGATAATGGTGACATATCCACATACATGATCAAATGTCAGCCAGTCAAGAGTGCAAATGCTGCAGGTATTTTAGAGGCTATTGATGAAGCAGTGAACACCATGGGTATCAGAGAAGATGCAGGATACCCCACATCATAACAATCCACTGTGTGGCACACAAATTAGAGCTAGCCGTGCTGGATAGCCTGAAAGGCTGTGAGTACCTGGTGAAATTTGAAGATACACTGAAAACCATCTTTAAGATGTACTACTATTCCCCAAAGAGAACTGACAGAAATAAGTGAACTGCTAAATGAGAAACTGGCACATTTCAGTGGCCTGAAGAGCACACAGTGGCTTCCAAGCCGGCTAGATGTCTAAAGGCTGTAGAAAAAAATTACACTCCCACTGTTGTTCATATGGCGAACATGGCAGGAGGAAGTGATGTCAAGTCCGAGGATGCAGCCAAGGCTAGGGGGTGGTGCAGGAGATGACTGAGAAATTTGTTCGCTTCCTGCATTTCATGTTGTACTGCAGTAACATCTTATCCAAGTGCTGTACTGATTTTCAGCATGATAACCTAAACATCACGTGAACAAATCAGTTAGTTGAGAGCACTACATCATGCTTACTCAGCCTAAAAACAAAACCAGGAGAATACCAGAAAACCTTGGACACAAAGTTCACAGCAAACGAGGATGGTAGCATTTGCTACTGTGGAACTCAGCTCACAAAACGTCAGCGACCTGCTAGAAGAGGTGAGGGCACAGACAAAGACACCTTTGGTGCAGAGATTCAGAAGATTATTAACAACACAGTCAAGTACATGGACAACAGATTTAAAAATCTGCGTGAAAAGCCTCTCTCCTGTTTCGAAGTTTTTGACCCTTCCACTCTTCCCTACCCCAGAGAGGAGCTGGCAAATTATGGGGATGAAGAGGTGGATTACCTTGTCACACATTTTGCCAGTTTGCTAGATGAGGAAGAAAAAGAGAAAATTCCACAAGAATGGATTGATCTAAAAATGTGGCTTGCAGAACACAGGGCAAGGTAGATTGCTTGTACAGAGATCTCCTCTCTGAGAATCCAGAACACCTCTCTCATATCTTGTTGCTGGTGAAATTAATGCTGACACTTAGTCCATCAACAGCCATCTGTGAGAGAGGATTTTCTTGCATGAACCGAGTGAAGACAACACATCATACCTCTCTACACCCTGAAACACTGAATGACTGCATGCAACTCTCCATTAATGGGGAAACAGTTGAATCTATTTGCCCTGACAAGTCCATTTGTTTCTGGATGTTTCCTGGAAAAGGTTCAAGACACCTGGATCATAAAACCCCTACAAGAACAAAGAGCAGTGAAATGGAGGCCGATGCAAAGGAAAAGAGGGCTGATGAAGGAGATGCTATGCCCTCAACGTCAAGTGCCATTTTCTCATCCATGACATCAGTGGAAATTTCAGATTCAGAATCTGACACAGACTGATTCATATTCTACACAGTTCTTACAAGTTCATAGAAATTTCTGTTCAGTTAGGACCAAATATTTGAGTTTATATGATTGTAATTTTTATACAGTCATTGTAATTTGTGTTTTAAAATGTTTTGATTAATGTTTTGTTTCCTTTACAATATTATACATTAAAAATAATCTCTCTTTTATTCGGGCTGCTTAAATTTATTTTGGGCTACTAAAAACTGCAAAGTGCCTGCCCAAAGGGCTACTAGGGATTTGGGGTGCTTTAGGAACGTAACCTCTGTGACTTTTGGGGGTCAACTGTAACTCTTTTACACTCTTTCTAGCTTCATGTTTATCAAAAACCGGATGGTGCACACTTAATATTATTTTAAAACGTAATTATGTTTCTTTTTAAGGGTTTCTTTACCTGAGTTGTGATAATTATGAGATTTCTAATTATTGTGCCGTGAAGAGTGAAAACTGCCAAGCATTTTACCATTTATCCCGCGCATGCATTAGTAGCAGCAACAGGACAGTTGCAGTAAATAATAAATGAGTATTTACATGTTTTTGTTTATTGCACAACTGTGTAGTGTGTACATGTGCTGTGCTTGTGAGAAGGAAAAACTTCAGATTGGCGTCTGTGTGTGTACTGTTTATAATGCAGTTCGGATTGAAGAGTCTGGGGGAAGAAACTGTTCTCAATCCAGGCAGTGGAGGCCTGTACACTACTGAAACTTTTGCCAGACAGAGGAAGGGAAAAGACAGCGGGAGAGGGGTGTGGATGCGAGGGAGAGGGGGGGCATATTTGCAGGTCACACAAGTGCAGAGTTATAGTTGGTCACTCTCCAAAATGATCACAAAAATCACGAGTGAATATTCACAGTCAAGAACCATGTTGTATTCAGGACATTAATCTGTATCAGAAATGCAGGAGCAAACACAAATTACCTAAATGCAACAAGCATAGTGATAATAGACTAGAGTATCTTAGATATCTTATGGAAGAGGCAGGACCACACAGAAAAGCCTGCCCAATTATTAAATTCAGTGTACTTGTAGGTTCTTCTCGCGGTGCCAAAACAGCTCTGATCTGTCGAGGCGTGGACCACACTTATGAAAGTCTGCTGTGGTATCTGGCTTCAAGATGTTAGCAGCAGATCTATTCAGTCCTGGACACAGCAAAAAGGGGCCTCCATGGTTTGGACTAGCTTTTCTAGCACACGTCACTGATGTAGAGAATTTGAGGACCAATTGAACACCTTAAACTATTGGTTTGATAGGCACTAGGCACTTGGAAGGGATGTAAGCCTAATATAACAGTGTTAATAGGGTGATAGCAGTATAACAAGGATTTTCTGTTGATGACGAAAGATGTCCCTTTTTACCACATCTTAATCTGTTAACATCACAGAACATTATGTACAATATTCCATATTTGTCTGAACTACAGTCTGGATGAATTTAGTGTTTTTAGCTTAAATATGTGGCTGGGATTCAGTCACATAAAAAGTTCAACAATTTGTTGGTTGAAGAGGGGGCCCAGGGTTCTATGTTCACTATTCTGTTGTACTTGACACTGAACCTTTCATTTTTTGTCTTCTCATTTTTTTGTCAGAATGGAATGACCACCTGCAAGCCTACTTCTCCTACTGCTCAACTACTTACACAGCCAAAATCGACTCCTACAGCTGCACCAATGGATGCTACTGTAAGGGATTTATGTGGGCCTCAAGAGGAGTATGTGACACTGCTGAACATTGATGAGGTTAAATGTGAGAATGTGGTGCCCAGAAGCCATCAGAATACATCCTCTGCTACTGTTAGCATCAACACATCTTATGGACAAACACTAAAAATTAAAGGAAAAGGGAGAACTAACCACTGCACAGAGTGCGGGAACAGTTTTGCCGATAGTCATAGACTCAAAATACACCAGCGTATTCACACAGGAGAGAAACCGTATCACTGCTCAGAGTGTGGGAAGAGTTTTACTGTACAGAGTAATCTCCGATCACACCAGCGCATTCACACAGGAGAGAAACCGTATTGCTGCTCAGAGTGTGGACAGAGTTTTAGAGTGAAGGAAACCCTCAAAATACACCAGCGAGTTCACACTGGGGAGAAACCATATGACTGCTCCGAATGTGGGAAAAGTTTTCGAAAGCGCCGTAACCTTAACACGCACCAGCGCATTCACACTGGAGAGAAACCATATCAATGTTCAGAGTGTGGGAAAAGGTTTAACCAACAAATTCAGCTCAAAATACATCAACGTGTTCACACAGGAGAAAAACCGTATCACTGCTCAGAATGTGGGAGGAGTTTTACTGATAGTCATAGTCTCAAAAAGCATCACCGCATTCACACTGGAGAGAAACCATATAAATGCTCAGAGTGTGAACAGAGTTTTCGAGCAAGTGGTACCCTTAAAATACACCAGCGCATTCACACTGGAGAGAAGCCATATCACTGCTCTGAGTGTGGGCAGTCTTTTACTGTAAAGAGTCATCTCCAAGCACACCAGCGCATTCACACAGGAGAGAAACCGTATAACTGCTCAGTGTGTGGACAGAGTTTTAGAGAGAAGAGCGTCCTCAAAAAACATCAGTACATTCACAGTGGAGAGAAACCGTATCACTGCCTAGTGTGTGGGAAGAGTTTTATAGACAGTGGTACCCTTAAAATTCACCAGCGCCTTCACACAGGGAAGACACCACATAACTGCACAGAGTGTGGGAAGAGTTTTAATCACCGGACTAGTCTTCAGACACATCAGCGCATTCACACAGGGGAGAAACCATTTCTTTGTTCAGAGTGTGGCAAGAGTTTTAGAGGGAAGGGTAACCTCAGACAACACCAACGCATTCACACTGCAGAGAAACTGTATCATTGCTCTGAGTGTGAAAGGGGCTTTAACCAACTAAATAATCTAAAAAGACACCAAAACATTCACACAGGAGAGAAACCATATTGCTGCTCAGACTGTGGGAAAAGTTTTACTAGACAGACTGAGCTCCAAATACATCAGCGCATTCACAGTGGAGAGAAACCGTATCACTGCTCAGAGTGTGAAAAGAGTTTTATTAGCCAGAATTCTCTACAAAAACACCAGCACATTCACACTGGAGAGAAACCCTATCACTGCTCTGACTGTGGGAAGAGTTTTATTAGCCAGAATACTCTAAAAAAACATCAGCGCATTCATACTGGAGAGAAACCATATCAGTGCTCAGAGTGTGGTAGGAGTTTCAATCAAAGCAGTACTCTCCGAACACATCAGCGCATTCACACTGGAGAGAAACCTTATCAGTGCTCAGAGTGTGGGAAGCATTTTAGAGAGAGCAGTTTCCTTAAAAAACACCAGCGCATTCACACACATAAGAAACCATATCACTGCTCAGAGTGAGAGGAATTTAAGAGATAGCTTCACTCCCAAATTCTAATTTGCAGTAATTGGAGACAGGTCAAAATGCACCAACGCATTCATGCTGGAAAGAAATCATGTCAGTGCTCAGTGCTTTAATCCTTGGAGGAGTCTCCAAACACACCAGTGTATTTACACTAGAAAGAAACAGGATCACTATTTAGAGTGTGGACAGAGTTTTACTTGACAGTAGTCTCCAAAAACAACAGCACATAAACTATCACTTCTTAGAGTCTGGTAATGATATGCAAATAAAAAGATTTGATTATTTATGTGCGTAGTTCTGTCACCTCACAGTGAGATGGTCCTGGGTTTTATTCCTACCTGGGGGAGTCAGGTTTTGTTCTATTTTTCTGTCTTTCTATGTTTCTAGTCCAGAGCTCTGTACATCAGGTGGGCTGAAGACACCAAATTACCCCTAAACCCTGGCTAGGATTAGAATGGAAGGATTAAATTTGGTTAATGTGTAATTTGAATAATGTGTTAAAAAATATGTGGCACGTGAACAGTTGGGAGAGATATTAATTTTTCTGAAAATGTAATATTTTTCATCTCATAGTGCAGTTTGTGTGTCATTAGTGCTCTTAGTCTGGATTCAAGCACATTTCTGTTTTTTTTTTTTTTTTGTAAAAATGAAAAAGATGAGCAAAACAATAAAGACAAAACATTGCAAGGTTTTGTTATTTAACCTTCTTCATGCCATGGTTATCATGTATCAGATATACTGTGTAGCTTGGTTTGTAATTTTTTATCTAAGGTGTAAATAAAATTGGTGGGTAATGGAAATGAAAATGAAAGTTTTTTTGCAAGTGTCATGCAACACTAGGCTTCTCAAAGTTACTGTGATGGATAAGGAAACCGCAAGAAGGCAACAGGACCTGGGGCTTTTTATTTGCTCCTGTTGTGACCATTTTTGAGAATGCTTTGCCCTGTCCATCACAGATGTTTTAAAAGAGGTGTAGTTATAGTATGCGCAAAAGATGCTGAATGGTAGGTTTGGTTGATTTAGGAAATCTATTAAATTGCATGTGGTAAGAAATGTATGCTAAATAGTACAATTGTATTTACACAGAAATTGGTAGATTTGTTTGTTTGAGTTCTTTTTTGGAGAATTTGAGAATGCTTTAGGTTATGTTTATGCAGAAATATAGAACATTTTAAAGGGTTTACAAGCTTTGAAGCATCGCTGTATGTTTCTAAGGCTCTGTGTTTACAGGATCCTTGTTTTCATGGCTCTTTTTTCCAGGGGTCATAAGGATGCCATATCATATGTCATACACATTAATGACACATTATTGATGTTTATGACTGTTGTCATAATGTGTCATTCGGTTTTTTAAATGTCAAGATGACATTGTTTGGGTGTCATCATTATGACAACTTGACATTAGCCAAGAAAATGTAACCCATTTACAATGTTGTCATGACAACTTGACATTAGCCAAGAAAGCAATGCAAGGTGTTTGGTATGATGTTGTCATGACAACTTGACATAACTGTTAAATTATTATATGAACCAGTTCAAGTGTGTTTGGCCTGACTTATCTTGTAGGTTTGTGAAGTGATGGGCCCGAACAACTGGCTCATGAATACTTTCCTATACTGCAACAAAACTGGTACAGGTTTGACTTGTCATTAAACTGTCACAAAGAACTATAACACACCAAAATACTTTCCTGACAGTGTCATGACTACTTACCTTTGACCCAGAGTACAGTGAACCATCTGAGATGTTTCCTGAACATGTCATTAAGCACCATTATACTATAATGTAGGTCCTATTTCTGTACATTTTACATTTCTGTAACACTGATACTAATTTCATCTAATAACAACAAGTACTATATTCAGTCATTACTTGAAACAGTTTATTTAATCGATTAATACTGCAAAACCATAATACATGCACATGTAACCGATGCCAGCTAACCTAGTTGTGGAACACGCATTAAACTATTTACGTTTAAAATACTAGACTTCAAGTGCCATTTCATTGCCATCGTTTCTGCAGTTTTTGAAAATCATGCACTACCCAGCACACCATTACGATGGCAGATTCCTAACCAGTAGTACCATTCAATCATTTTAAGATGTGTTTTGAGGGACTGAGGGGTTCGTTTCCCCCTTAGACACCATATTTGGTTTTTGTATGTCTGCCATGCTCGTTTAATGTGTTGAGTATGTGCACTTCTGGATTTACAAAGTTTTGCTTGTGGCAGACAGACAATTGCCTATACCCATACCGCGAAAGTTGATTCTTGTAGGCACGCCATTCACCTGTGAGGATGGATGCATTGGTCCTGACGTGTCTTCAGATTTGTCTTTTAAGAGTCTGCCTTGAACGATTCCTGACAAGTTTCAAAATGGGTCTTCTGGAGTGACCATTGAATTCCAGCGTCTAAAAGACGCACGTGTGCTTGCAACGCCACGTGTTACCACATACTGAAAAGTAAGGGGTGGGAACAAAGACAATGAATGACAATGAATTATCTGTGTTTGTGTTGAGGGACAGAGGTAAACAAATACACAACCAGTAGGCTACCTTTTGTTTGTGGGCTAATTTGCTTTCATCAATTACAACAAATAGATGATGACCACCAATTCGAATTCCTCTGTCCCTCAGTCATCTGAGGGCAGACGTGCACACTTTGTAATGCAGAAATCAGTACATCAGTACGCTGACATATAATTAGCAAGCTCTTTTTTTTCAAACACACTGAATTGTTATGCCTTTGTATAGATTAAGCCTACTATTAGCTTCACACATACATTTTATAATGGGTTATTTTCATAGCATTTACTGTTTTATCATGTAATATAACCCTACATGTGTCATGCACCAACCTCTCTGAGTAATTGTGCTATTCTTGACAAGGTCTTTAAGCTTGCTGTAAAAGCAAACACATGCACATATCTCGGCCTAGCCTAGATGGTGATCACCAAGTGAGGAATTCAGATAAAAAAAAACATTTTAAAAGTCCATAGTCCATAGAAATATGCAAAAGTTGATTGTATAATTATTTCCAAGTACGTTCTGTCAAACTGCAATTATAATGTTATTATCAAGTAAAATAAATCAAACCAAAACAATCCTATATGAGTTGAACTGATAATAAAGTTAATAAATATATTTCTGTAAATTTATCAGAAAATTGACATAATTTGTTTTGTCAGAAGTGTTGTAAGAACAATGGATCTAATGCAGGTTTATCTTTCGAAGAGGACAGTTGTACACTAGCCATATATTCTTTGTGTGCTTAATTCAGACTCATGTTGTGCTAGTAATATAATTCGTTGAACAGTTTTTACGAGAACATGTAGATGCTGAATTCATATAATATCTACCTCAAAATTGCCAATTTGAAGCATCTCAAGTTGAATTAAAACCCACATATTTATGCCTGTTCACAGTTTCCTCCCCTCAAAATAATGTGGACAGAAACACCATAGCCAGAACAACTTCTGCCTATTGTACATAAATATACCAATGTAACCATTTTGTTTTGTTTTTTTCACGCATTAAGTGCATTAAACTTAAAATGCTCTGATAGTTAACAAAATAACTGTACTGAATAACTTCTGGTTTATTGTTTCAATAATCAGAGCATGAATGTAATCAAATAGACAAAAACATAAAATAGCAATTCAAATTCTTTAACTAAAACAATAAAAATTACATTTACATTAACTAAAACAATTACATTTTTACAAAATGACTAAAATAGCCTAATATAAAATATTAACATAAATTAAGGCAAATTCAACCACAGTAAATAGTAATAATCTCATAACTTCCTTTAAACTTGTGAAACAGCACAATAGGCTCAGCAGACAGAGATTATAGAGGAACATGACAAGGCAGCCTGTGCATGCCGAGGCCTCTTTCAGCCTACAAGAACTCCACTGTTTTGCAGAAAAGTTCTTGTAGGCTGAAATGCAGGGGTGGACTGGGACTAGACTTTCTTCCCAGCTGTTGGCCGTGTTCTGGGGGGTCGGGTGAGCAAGTATCTGCAGCTCAGCCGAGAAAGACAGGTCGACGGCTGTGCACCAGACAGCTGTTCTGGACTTTTCCACAACACACAGATTGCCAGTCCACCCCTGCTGAAATGTCGACATGTTTAGGCAGACACACATAACAGCGCATGACGCTTGTTTTTTATAGTCTGTGAGATAAACATAGATTGAATGATTGAATTGGCCAGGGATTTTCTGCCTTTTGGGATTGCTCGGATTTGCTGCGGGCGTGAAAAGTTTCAGTCCTTTTGGGGGGTGGCAAGGGATTGGTGCCCGTGCAAAGTCTTGGTCATTGTCCGGGGCGAAAAGGGAGGGGTGTTACATGCCTGCAGTGTCTTGGCCATGGTCCGGGAAACAATACATGGTGGAAACAGCACTGGGTGATAGTTTATTTTAAATGTGGGGAGGTCCAAATGAATAATTGAATGGCGGTGACGCCCATGGTATAATGGTACTTAATGACATGTTCAGGAAACATCTCAGATGGTTCACTGTACTTTTGGTCAAAGGTAAGTATTCATGCCACTGTCAGGAAAGTATTTAGTTGTGTAATAGTTTTATGGTATTGTTGCCTGTACCTTGGTGGTGTGTGGGTGTGTTTATGTTTGTGTCCTCTAGGAGGCACTGGAGGAAGCCTGAAGAGGATATAAGAACTTCCTGGTGGGAAAGTTGGAAGAGAGGAGAGAGAGAGATGGCTTGGGAGATAACTGGAGTGGTGGCCTTTGTTTTAAATGTTTGTTGTGTCCAGTATGCTAGCTGGTTTGGTTTTATAAAAAGAAATATAAGCTTATACCTTTGCTGGAAAGGGGGTAAGTGCCTTTTGGTTTGTCAGTGTTTTTTTCCTGGTTTTGGTATAGTTAGGGAGAGCAGCCTGGTCTCACAATTTAATCAAAATACGTGCTGCGATCGCGATGTAGGGCTTTTTTTCGTGCTAGGTCAATGCTTCACTTTTTCGTGCTAGGATGACGCTTCAGTACCGTAGGCATTTTCGGCAGTATCTGCGCTAACTGATGACTGAGGGACAGTAGGAGAGAAATTTGATTCCTTATTGTATTTGTTTGCAAAGCGGTTAAAACAGGTTGAAATGCCGTGGGACAGGGAAAGTCCCTAAACCCTAACCATAAGCCACTTAACTTTCCGGTGCAGCCACCCCTAGTGGTTGCACCCGATGCCGGTATCGTAATTTTTAATTGTTTATTTCGGGGTGATTTGTGTATTAAAAAGTCAATTTCATGGCAGAAATCAATAGGGTGGTTGTTATGATTCGAAGTCGTGATTTGTGTTTGTGTGTCGCTGGCTAGACTAAATCTGCATATAAATTCTTGTAACCAAACAGTAAACGTTTTCAAGGTGGTATGGCTTGACCCATTCAGCCCCTGCATTCCCAATAAAGAGCAATGGGTAAACACGAGTGGACACTTTCAGCGTTGTAGCTGCATTCTTGTGCGCTCCTGCTGCATAGTGCTAATGCTAGTGCTAGTGCCAGTGCTACATTCCGGGTTTACTTCTCTCGAGTTTTTGGTGTTTTTGCTCGTTTTTTGGCAACATGGCCAGAAGAATGCAGAAGAAATATACGCTGGAGGAAGTTCTGGAAGAGGTTTGTCACGAATCTGAGGAGAGCAACGTCTCTTCGGTGGATTCGGTGGCCATGGACGAATTTTTAGACGGAAAGGATCCTCTGTTCGAACCATGAGTACATTAAAGTTATGACACTGATTTATTGTGTGTGTGTGTGTTTGGGATAACAGTAACTGTAACAGCAGGGGCATAAGTGTATGTGCGGTGCAGTATTAGCTGGGATATTTTGTGAAAGTGTGTGTGTGTGTGGGAAGGAAAAATACTGTATTAGCAGGGGACATTTTGTGAAAGTGCGTGTGGGATGGAAAAATACTGTATTAGCAGGGGATATTTTGTGAAAGTGTGTGCATGTGTGGGAAGTGTGACATCTGTGCCACCTCAGTCACGCCCACCTAGGAGCTGCTCGCCCGAATATTAGGGGATTTACGGCTCTGGAAAGTAAGGTGATGGATGGGGTAAGGAATGCATGGTCGTTTGACAGCCGGCAACCCATGTGACATCTATGTTTGTCAGCTGTTTCAGGGTTGCGGGACGTCAAATGACAGGTCCACCTGTGTTTCATTAAGGTCTAATGTGTGTTAAGTGTTAGTGTGGTGTGATTGGTGCGAGTGTGAATGAGGGGGGTTTATAAGTCGGTCGGCCCTGGATTTCTATGCGTGTTCACCCATTACTTTGTGAAGGACAAGCGGGAAGATTTGGCACCAGACGGCTGGGTGTCAAACAAGGAAACTGAGAATTGAAGAGGCCTGTCTTCCCCCCAGCGACTCTGTGCTTATATGTTTACAGGTCTAGCTGCTGGGTCTGAACTGAGATCACCAGCCCTGCATCCACAGAAAACGTATCACCTCTGGGGAGGAGGTTTCGCTGCTGGGTCTGAACTGAGATCGCAAGCCCATCAGCCACAGAAAACGTATCATCTCCGGGAAGGGGGACAGAGATAAGAGAGAGACCATTTCCAAGAACAGTTCTCCCGCAGGGTCCAGTTTTGTGTTGCCTTTCTAAGCACCTTTATGTTTGAAAAACGCAATTGCATTATTAAAAAGAAACTCCAGTGACTCTGTCTCCAGCCCGTCCTTCCCATAGCCAGCTGTGACAGGAAGGAAAAATACTGTCTTTTGTAAAGGATGCATGTCTGCTGGGGAGGTGGGATAAGGCAGCAATTGCCCTCTTTTGTGTAAGGTGAGATTCTTTTGTAAAGGATGCATGTCTGCTGGGGAGGTGGGATAAGGCAGCAATTGCCCTCTTTTGTCTAAGGTGCAATTCTTTTGTAAAGGATTCATGTCTGCGGATATTTTACAGCATGTTTATAGATAATGACACTAATTTATAAAATACTATTTTGCCATTTTAGGGAATCAGAAAGTGACTCTGAACCAGAGGTGATGTCCACCTCTCAACGTCCAGGACAGGGACAGACACAGAGGGGGAGAGGGAAAGGGAGAGGAAGAGACATGACCTGCTCCGTCCCCACTTTTCTGGAGGCAGGTTGGAAGACCGAAAATGACCCGGATGTGGTGTCCAAGCAGTTGAGCTTCTGCCCTAAACATCAGCCTGGCCCCCAGGGTCTGATTCCAGGGCAGGCCTATTCAGTCCTCCAGCTCTTTATGCTGTACATGTCCAAGGCTGTGCTACAAGTGATTGTGGTGAATACAAACAAGTTTGGATGGCAAAAGGTATATATTGTTGCACTAATACAAATGTTCTTTGCCTACAGTATACATTTCCTTGACCTATTCCAAGCCACAATTCCAAAAATACACTATCATCTTCTTTTATGACAGGTTGGGGACGCAGGGAAGGACATCACAATGAGGACCTGTACTCCTTCTTGGGACTGGTGGTGTACATGGGCCTGACCAGCTTGCCCAGCATTTCAGACTACTGGAGGATGTCTAAAATGTACAACATGCAGTTTCCGAAGACCATCATGTCCGGTCGACGGTTTCGACAGATCCTCAGCCACCTCCACCTGAGTGACCCTGTCCAGGACTGAGTAAACGACGGCAAGCGTGGCTGCTTCTTTACCTGCTCCTGCTCCTGCCCCTGCTTCTGTTCCTGCTCCTGCTTCCCACCACAGGCCTGTGTACTTCGCTGATGGGACGACGGGTTGCAGGAGGTGCAGGTACTGCGACCGAAAGATGCCAATTGGTTGTGGCACCTACAGTATATCATTGTGCATCAGTGCAAACAGGGACTGCTACACTGCCTGGCACGAGGAGCATAACCTGTAAATTTTGTATACCGAAATGCAAAATTATTATATATTATTTGTAGTTCTTATATTTATATTTATCTACTATATTTACTATTTTGCACTAATAAAATAGTTCTAAAAATACACACAGTAGAGATTTCCTTGACCTATTCCATACCACAAGAAAAAAAACACACAAAGTGGCTCATAACAGTGTAACACCTCAAAAGGGTTGTCTTTCATTACAGATCAAGATAATGAATACAGCTGAAGTGGTTGTGAATTGGTAACCAAAAGGAACTTTGGACTCTCCTAAAGGTCCCTTGGAGTCTCTGAATGGAAAAAAGTATGTCTGTCTTAAAACGGCTGTAAAATGTTTGTGTTTTGAGCCCAGATTGTGAACATAAGTGTGCAAGACCTGTAGCTATGGCCTAGGGGTGTTTTCAGCAAAATTCCCAATACCAGGAGGATATGGCACAGCTGAATTAAAATATGTTTGACATAAGCATTTATAAAATCCATTATTGCATTTTGTGTTACTTTGTGGCAGTAGGTTATACATTTTTTGAGGCTCATTTGAAAGCTAAGACCCTGAAGTTTCATGTGCAAAAGAAAGCATTCAAAAAGACCAAAGTATGTGAGCATTTAAAGTTGTGTACTGCAGTCCAGAAAATGGTGGCAGAAATGGGGGTGAAAGCCAACAGGTAACCCTAAAATACATAGGTTAGTAAAGCGCTGTCCTAGCATGAAAAAGTAAAGCATTGTCACCAAAAAAGCCCTAAATCGTGATCGCAGCATGTATTTTGATTAAATTGAGTTTCGTGATGGCTGCACGAAAAGTCGTGAGATCGGGTTGGGGAGAGAGTTTATAATATTTGTTTTTCTTTTCTTTTAGTTTAGTTGATTTGTGGGGTTGAATTAGTTGTGGGGGTTGTTTGTTATTTTGGCCTTGCTTACTCCCTAGAGAGATGGCTTAGTGATGCAAATAAAATACTGAAAGTTGAAGTTGGTGTTTGGTGTAGTTGTGTGGCCCTCTCCTGATATTTCTCCATGTATATAAATATATAAACCTCACCCTCTCTCCCTCTTGTGAGTGGTTTTGCAGGAGTCTAGACTGAACTCATAACAAGTCAAACCTGTACCACTGTAGTTGAGGTCCAGGAATGTATTCATGACACAATTATAATGGTGTCAGTTGTTCAGACCCATCACAAGAAGATAAGTCAGGCCAAAATCACTTGAACTGGTTCATATAATAATTTAACAATTATGTCAAGTTGTCATGACATCATACCAAACACCTTGCATTTCTTTCTTGGTTAATGTCAAGTTGTCATTACAATATTGTAAATGGGTTACATTTTCAGGGTCCTATACACTCACAGCTTCATGTTTCCAGTATGCCATGTTCCCAGATCTCTATGGGATAGTCCATGATGGGGTTAAAGCTAATCTATGCAGGCCTTACAAAAGTCTGGACTGCCTGACTGATAGGCCACAGTACATGAGGATATAAGGATGTAACACAGTGTCTGACACAGTGCTCTGTAGCACTGGAGCTCCACAGGGAACAGTTCTCTCACTGGTCCTCTTCAACCTGTACACATCTGACTTCCAGTACAACAATCTCCAGAAATTCTCAGATGACTCGATGATAGTCGGATGAATCAGGAGTGGGATGAATCAGGAGTGGGATGACTTGGAATACAAGATGGTGGTGCCCATGCAGGATGCACCTGAGAGAGCTCCTGAGACCGCGGCGTTAAATGTTGGTCTTTGTTAGTCTTTGTAAGTTCATTTAAAAACTAAACATAATTTAAGGCCAAGTACAACACCAGTATTCTCTTGTCTATCTTATTAGGGGTCCAAGCACGAAGTGCGCAGGAACCCTATTGTTTTTGCAAAGATTATTAGGGGTCCAAGCACGAAATGCGCAGGAACCCTATTGTATTTGCTCAGATTATTATTTTTTTTCTTTTTAGAGGTCCAAGCACGAAGTGCGCAGGAACCCTATTGTAATTGCAAAGATTATTAGGGGTCCAAGCACGAAGTGCGCAGGA
>JBBPCY010130629.1:0-16669 GCA_037974405.1 Brachyalestes nurse | reverse complement strand
CACATGCGCACACACGCACAGAGACACATTACTGACCACCTACACAAACACACACTTAGATCACTACCCACACACACACACACAGATCACCACACACACTCACATCACTTATACAGACACAGACTCACACAGACCACAAACACACATGCGCACACACGCACAGAGACACATTACTGACCACCTACACAAACACACACACGGCACGTATACAGACACAAACACAAACCACCAACACGAACACACTCACAGACCATGACGGATGTATGCACACTCATAGATAAATGCACACTCATAAACACACAAACACATTTTCGGTATTACTAAATTTGTGAGATCTTTCTATTGACTGATGCATGGTTCGAATTAGGGGAGGTACTGTAACCCCCCCCCCCCCCGAAGAGACAAAAATACGTTTGGGGGGGGTCTTAACGTTTCCTTTTGCTAGAAAAAATTAAAGAAAAAAGACGATAACGTCAGCTTGTAGGAAAATGTATGTAAAACGATTTCAGGCACCCCTAATGTGGACCGTACCATTTTAACCACCTCGGAGCTAGAAGCAGCTTAGCCAGTCCGTTGCGTCAATAATTTTGGGCCGCCGCGTCTGCATTCTGAGGTGTGGCCTAAGAACAGCTGAGAACTGCATTAACATTAAGTAATGATAATAGACTCATTATCGTACGTTTGAGTCATATTTTGATTCAGACCCACAGCCCAGGTGAAAAACTGCCTTCATAATGTATTAATGTAGACGATGTGGAAATAAAGATCTTTTTTTCTTAAGTAGAAAGTGTTTGTCTGAAAGAGACGATAGAATCTGACCAGTGATGAGTTTATCTTGGAGAGCCAAAGTGTATGGTATTTGTGTGTGGTGGGCTAAAGAACAGAAAGATAAGACGGTATACAGATAAAGAAGTTAGTTATGAGTGAACTTTATTTAGTTTTTCTATGATTCTATGAACGCTAGACTTGCATTGCTGAGTGTGGGCAGCACATTTCTGTGATATCAAGGGTCAAATTTGTCATAACTTGTGTATGTTTTGTTACTAAAAGTGTTTTAAATATGTAAAACATATAAACGTTTGTTTTCTTACTGGATAAGAGTTTGAGTAGTTAACTTTCTGGTGAACCCAAACAACTTCAGCTGCGGACCAAACTCTGAGCGGTTCTGGAGAAGATGGCTGGTGATAAATAGAGAAAATATCTTCAGTCTGTAAGTGCCTGGAACAGTCGTTCACTTTATTAGTAAAAAAGGTTACTAAAAACCTTTTTGTAACCCTTTTTATTTTTACTAATAAAGTGATGAATCAGTGACTGTCACGATTGGTGGTTTGTATTACCTTTTACAAACACTAGATGGCAGTATCATTCTTTATATTTTTTCCTCCATTAGCCTGGACCCTGAACTAAATGTGGCATTTGCTTTCTTCTAATGTTCACAGTTTCACACTGGTCCCACAGCTAAACGTGAAAAGTGATTTGGAAAGGCAGCCCTAGAAAAAGTTCATAAAGCACTGGATATTAGCATAATGTGTCTAGGCCTAGTCCTTCTTTTTCACTTTTGTCAGTGCCAGAATGAACACTAAACACAGGCCATTAGAGACCCCATCATATCAGTCACAGGCAGAGGGAACACTCCACTGATGCACAAACCAGATTCATGTCATGAAAGCGCTTCAGAGATGTTTGTGGTCTACCTCTAAGACTAAACATGAGTCTCAGTCAGCCAGTAACCATAGCTTTTAACCTAGTGGACCGCAGGACGAGACTAATGAGGCCTGCTTATGTCCACGAGCAGCAGTCACATGTATTGTGTTTACCCTTCTTTCAGTAATCATGTGGATTAGCAGGCTGATGCCAGCACACTCAGCACAGTCAGATGTTTAGCTGGACTGCACTAATTGCTCTGATGCTGGCTGTGACCTGGTGGCCTGTTTTATCATTTGTTCTGTGTGTCTGACTTTTTTCTGGCCTTCCCTAATGTCTCATTGAGGGTCTGTTCATCTCCCTCTCATGATCAAAACACTGAACCTTACTCTCCGTCTTCAAATTTGTATATTTTAAATGACCGGATTATCCAATAATCCAATATTACCATCTCTTGTTATGAAGATACTGCACTGACCATAACTGTTTTGATATTTTGTAGTCCTTGTGTTTTGATTTCTTTTCTCTGGGTATTTTACTTTCTTTAATTATTCATATCACTAGTGATCATAAAATACATTTTATTCTGAAGAACATGAGTGTCGTAATGAAGAATTATTCAGTATTTTGTGCAAGCCCACTTTGCCAACAGAACAGCACAAGTCTTGTAAAGACTTAATAACACAGAGATGGGATTTCGGATCGCTCCTCAGTGCAGTCCTGGTTCTTTTTTCCACTCTTCTTCTTGAGCTATAATCCAGATTATAATGTGGATTTAAAGTGGTCAGGAGGCTGGGATGGCCATGGTAAAAGTTTTTGGATTTTGTGTTCATTTGACCATTTTTGAGTGAATTTTGATGTATTTCACTTATAATATAATATTCACTATAATTATTATGTAATTATCATATTAGAATTACATAAATCGTCAATTTTAAAGTGCTTTAAACATCCTCTGTAGAAACTTCACTTTATTTCACTATCGATATACCGTGTGTGTGTGTGTGTGTGGAGGGGGTTATTGTATTAGTGAGAGAAAGGCAGGGACACTCTTTTTGGCCTGCCTGGTCTCAGGCGTGACTTGGCCCCATTTGAATAGTGACAAATGTCAGATTGTCATGGCGACAGCGGACCGAGTGTATGTGGCATGGCGAGGTGTCCCCAAACCAGAGGTCAGAGCAACTTCCTGGTCAGCGTCCATCCAGCGCCTCCCAACACTCGCCCCAATTAACCTTTGCTGACATAACGGAACAGCTTTTCATCCTTAGCCATATCTGCCTTCTGTTCTCGCTCTCTTTCTCTCCCTCTCTTTTCTCTTCGCTAACGCTTTCTAGCAGGTTGTGTTGTGGTGTATAGAAATGCCATGGCTGTCCTGAGGCATTTGTCTGGTTAACTGTAGCCCACCAGCTCGGCAAGACTGAGGAGCAGGCAGACCCAGGCATGTAGGCCCAAAGCAGAGGTGTCATTTTTTTCCTTATCTAACATATTATAGAACATATGATTAAAATATAGAATATTATGACAATAAGTCATATTCACACAACTGTCCCCTTACTGCAAATGTAATTGCTCATCCATGTTTGCTTCTTTATGAGCTGTAAGCTCATAGTCTTTCATACACATGTGTTTATGTGGTTTCTGACAGATATGATGTACATTTATACACATGAATTAAAGTACAATACTGAGGAAAACTCTTAGGCACCTGGAAAAATACTATTTAAAAACTGTCTAGATGAGAAAAATAAGTTTTTTTTTTACATTGATATTACTAAATATACTAAATAACACTAAAAAGACAGTGATTTTATGTACATCATCAGTGTATTTTTTTGTAGTTTCCATCAGAAACCTGGTTTGACTCAATCAGTCCTTCATTAAATTCAATCAGGAGCCACTGATGGAATTTTACAAATCCAAACAACACCCGGAGGAACTGAGGAGGAATCTGGAACCAAACCTGTGTTCTCCTCACCAGCTCACACAATATCAACTGCTTTTATACAAACTGTACAAATCTTGATCCTTTTTACTGCTTTCTTATTTGTTTGCATTTATTCTAATGTTAACCTTGCAGACAGAAAGACACTTTATAACACGCTGACAAAAATGGCTTTAAACAATTAGCATAGGTGCCTAGAATCCAGTGTAATCTGAGTTTAAACAATAGTTCATTCAATACGTCAGACTGGTCTGGTGTGAAATATTCCATCTGAATTTTACCTCATGGAAAGATTTAACAAAGATTTTTCAAAATCCATCCATCCTTTCAGGTAAATTGCATGCAGGGCATTGTAATAACAATATTTTCTTGCATTTCCCACAATTTCACTGTCAGCTCATCATTAAAAAGTTCAAACAACATGTAAAGGGTCACTGGTCTTAAAATATCTTCACTGCAGATATTTCGACCCCTGATCAGGGGTGATCGGGTCACAAACAGACAGCCCTAAAGGATCTGATTGTCAACAACCACCAAGACACATTGTGATCCGATCAGTCAAACCACTTGCCAATGTGGCCTGGAACACACATGACCTCATATCTGTTGTAGTGTAAACACTGATACATTCTAATACATGCCGGCAAGGACATCACAGGAAAACATTATTTGACAAAGCTTGAAAAAATGGAGAGTAGCATTAAAACATTGTAAGCTATTACAACATAAAGCAAAAGGCAACAAGTGCATTAAACAAAGGGTTATATGAACATCCAGTGTGTTTCCCTGAGAAAGATGTGTTGAACTCTGCTGACAGCGATAACCTCAGCTCTACTGCGGCTTAAAATAATAAAGGGACGCCATGATTTTAACCTTTTTTAACAAAACTATGGTCACACAGTGTCACAGTACATCGCAGTTACGAGCATTTAGCTGCTGTAAACAGAGGTGGTGTGATACCTAAAACCTAAAATCTCACAGAAGTGACGTAGCAACAGAATCTGAATGAAAGTGGTCAGCTGGACACCTTGGAGACAAATGTTAGGTACAGGTGTGAACGTCTGGTTTGATTAAGATCAAAACCTAGTCTAAACAGGGCCTAAATGTCTTCGCAGCAACAGAAATGTTTTATCATTTAGCATTTTACAGACTGTATGCGCTTGTTAGCCACGAAGACCCCACAGTGCTAATTGTTGGGGTGTAGCCTCCCCACTTCCACTGCTTGTTAGCCATATTAGCCTTGTAGCTCCGGTGCGAGGCAGCCTTGGCTGATCGAAGGCGATTGGGGTGAGAGGGAAATTGTGTAAATTGTGTGAGAAGTGGAATGACAAACAGCGGAAGCGTGACTCATCACCCTGCGTGTTTGTGCGCTGTTGTGCACTGATCTCAACGAGGCGCATTCATGGAGCTTCGTCACATCTCCGCCTTCCCCACAATGGCAGCTTTGTGGACGAAGAGAGTCCGCTGTGGAAAATATTTGGGAGAGAGGAAGAGAAGAATAGCAGTAAAGTGTTTGTTTCACACAGCCTGCATTCGGGTCCCCCTTGGAAAGTTTTATTCTTTGCTTGGGGTGGATGGTGGGCTAGCTTGGTTTTTGTGTCGGGTTGGGTGTGTACGGGGCTGATTTTACTGAAGTTCTGTGTATGTGGGGTGAGGTTGTTGGGGTGGTTAAGGACTGGCTGTCCCCAAACACTGCAGACTAGGCCTGTGGCCCGGAGAAGAAGAATGTTCTTGTACATTAGGCGCACATACACTGAGTGGGCTTTGATTAAAACACGATAATGAGTGAGAGCTTTGTCCAGATTCTTTTCCTGCGTGCGGCACATCTACCTAAAGTCAATCCGAAATCAAAACTGACCTGTTTCTACTCTATCTCTGGCCATATTGAGCATGATTGATCACAGCATAGCATTTAAAAGACAAAATTTGTGTTTTCCTGTAATCTGCCATTAAAATGGATGACTTTTGCACACTACTAAAATGTCTTCTGATCAGCAATATTTTTGCAGGGCGAGACATGATCTTGTAACGAGAACATCTGGGGAGGCTACATTCAGGTCGGAATGTAGATTCAGTGAGTTGAAAACAAACTAATTGTGGGCTTTCTGAACCAAGTCTTGTGAAGGTGGACCGTAAAGTATGGAGTGATGAGTTTTCCTGACAAAGT
The DNA here is from genome assembly GCA_037974405.1 of Brachyalestes nurse. NCBI lineage: Eukaryota > Metazoa > Chordata > Actinopteri > Characiformes > Alestidae > Brachyalestes > Brachyalestes nurse. The sequence continues at coordinate 10,916 of JBBPCY010130629.1, read as the reverse complement.
TGGTAATGGTTTCCCCATAAATGTTTGGTTAAGAATGTGGATGTATGGGTGTACTCTTGTTTGAAGTGGATTTCGATGTGATCATATCATATCATTATCATTCCCAGTGAGACTACATCACCAGTGGGTGGGTTTCACCTCCTTGTCCTGCCTCACCTCACCCACTATTGAGTGAAAATGTTCAACTCGATTCTCCTTGATATGGAATCCTGTGTTTCATTAGGATGCATGATTTACTTGAAAGGGGAATGTTTCTTGAAAAATTTCTTGAAAACAAGTCACATCAACCCACCTCTTGCTGGTGTGCGGATTTTGGTGTAGCACATGTTGTTAAACTGCACAGCTGGATTAACATCAGTGTGGTTAGCTCACATCCTTGCATGCAAACTGTTTCAGACCTTGGCTAAAAAAATCTCACATACATTCCAATGCAGCACTTCCACTGCGCAGAGCTGTGCTTCTCAAAAAAATGCATCAGCACAGGAACATTTACCACCTGAAGGACCTGACAGACGAGGTGCAGTGTAGACCCCCTAGGTTAAAACTTCTTTTTCTTGCCTTGTTAATCAGTGTAATTATGCTTTCAGGGGTTTGGGGGAAACACTGAAGGGGCTTTTTTTGAGCTTCGGAGTTCCAGGATCTATCCCTGAATGTATTCTTTACTCACTTTACAACAACTATAGTTATTTCATGTACGCTGATGGGCTTATGGTAATTGTGAGCAGGAAATGGAGAGTGAGAGACCCACACAAACAGAGAGAGAGAGAGAGAGACAGTAAAGGAGAGAGAAAGCCCAGCACCGGGAAATGAAGGGTCACAAGAGGTTCCCTCGACTGGAGCTCCACTGGGATCATTTTAAGCTTTGATTGACAGGGGTGTATTGTGAAGCCCACTCCCCAAGCTTATCACCACACCAAGGGCCGGCCAAAGAGGTGCTTGTCCACAATGCACAGAATAAGGATGTGTTCACCTCAGCCGTGGCCACAATGGCACACATCTGGCCTGAACAGAGCGAGGAATGCAGCAGTGATTATTCTGCCCCCCCACCAAATACAGGTGCTCAATAGCTGCAGTCTGACTGCAGAGGCCACGCAGAGGCCGGCGGGGGGTGGAGGTTTATGCGGAGAGGAGCATTTGCCTCCCACAGGACGATATTTTAATTTCTAATTCATTAATCTCCCCCACGCACACTTTCCTGGCTTCAAGGGAGATCAGAGAGGGGTCTCACCCTGAGCTGCCACAAAACCCTGGTCCATGCAGGGTCACTTACAGAAGGCCATCAGCGATGCAGCCCTGGTCCCATCTCCATTCTACCTGCCTTGCACCTCTATTTTATGATCTATGCCTGTCATAATATACAATATATATTTATATATAATTCTAAGTCTTTATTCAAATGTACACATTTACAAGATTCTTCTTTTCACTTAGATTGTTTGCTGATGAAATAGTTTATTTTTGTGTTAATTACAAAAGCGTGCAGAATAAAAGCATTTTCACTCATGGTCTCAAATTTTGGACCCCAATGTAGAAAACTAAATAAATCAGTTCTATTGCATGGGTTTGTGAAAGCCCTTCTAACTAGACTCAGTTAGTGAGCACAAGTGCATGAAGGCACAGCTCCATGTCCTCTTAGAAGCATCTGTACAGGAGATAATGTAGCTGTCTGTCTGTTTGTGTGTGTGTGTGTGTGTGTGTGTGTGTACATGTGCGCTACTGTCAGGGGTGGTAGAATATTATGTTCTGTGGGTTTGGGGGCAGTGCATTCTCAGAGAAAATGGTTACAAAGAGACAGTTAAAACACAGAGCGACCACTGTGTACAGGGACACACACACACACACACACACCACACACACACACACACACACACACACACAGAAGTTTCTGCAGAAGCTGTGCTACGCAAGGCTATGGATGTCAGAACAAAAACTTGTATCTCCATTTTAGTAGTCTCCAATATAGTGCGCTTGGTAAATTAATAGAATAAGTGAGAATAAGTACAAATATTGCAAGGCTACACAGTAAGTATAAGTCAGTGTGTTCTTCTTATTCATTACCGAAGCTCTCCAAAGTTTCCATCTACAAACCTGGTGTGATGGATTAGAACAAAACAATGCAAAGGTGGGGAGCATCAAGGAGTTTTTACATCATTTTTTTTACATAAACAAGGCACTTTTTACATAAATGTTTGTTTACTTGTTTATGTGTTTATAAATGATTATGTATAAGTGAATGGTTTAAATGATTCGAATAATTTTGGGATGCCTTTCGCATGAACTCCAGCATGATAATGATAAATAACTAGACTATAAACCATGCACTGAGGTTTACCAGGCCAGGTCAGTGTTTTAATGGAGTGATTATTCCCCACACAGCCTATAGGGGGCAGTGTCTTAGTGCAGAATCAGCACACAGCCTTCTCTCAGGCCTTTTCCCACCCTTTCCAATCAATACCGCCTTACATCGCCCAGCACTTTTGACCGGCTTTTGATTCTGAAACATTTGCTAACTGAGTCGTTCATTCATGTGGGAGCTGGGAACTAGGATCTGGGAAGCTGAGAACCTGTTCCTGCAGCATATTCTGCCCTGCTTTACTTCATATTCTGCTTTCATTTACTTCATATTTTGCTTTAAAATTCAATGTGAAAAAGAATTAGTGGGTAATCTGCGGTGCCCTGCTCTTTAACCCAATCCTTCTGTTCCTTCTTCACCATTCCAATCACTGTCTCTAATTACTTTTCTGAGTGCTGGATGCAGACAGATTACTATTATATTGCTACCTAGTGCTCAGTCTTCATCTTGTCTATATCTGTGATAAAAGAGTTCAAATTAAACACATATACAGCAATACATTTTTTTGAAAAAAAAAAAATTACATGAATAAAGAAAAGGTATAATTTATAATCCATTTATCCATCCATTATCTGAGTCACTTATCCTTAACCAGGGTCACACAGGGTTCTAGAGCCTAGTGGTCATAAAGTGGTCATAAGGTGAAAGGCTGAGAAACACCCTGCAAGTTATAACCCAGTTCACCCAATATACTGGCAGAACATAGAACTGGGGTGCCCTGCTCCTGTCCTGGTACATTACATGGTTGTTGGATGTATTGTAAATAAGGGCTGCATAGACTATTAAGTGCACTAATTGGTGCTGTGGGCAGCAGTCAATCTCAGTGCCTGAAGTACAGCAGTGGAAAACACTGCAGTGAACAGCCAGGAGGAGAAAACAGAAATATATTTTTACTGCTAAACACAGTTGCATTTTGAAATCAATCGACTGCTAAGTCCCACCTGTACAGTAGTTGAGACTGTGTACCACAAAGAGTTGTAATCCACCTTTATTAGGAGAAGAAGAATCCTGCATAAGGTAGTCTGGCACTAAGCTCTTCACTATGTTCTACTTAGACCAAGGATCAAACGTTCAAAAAGTAAAACTGTGTGTGTAACTTTAAATGTGTGACTAGTTTGTGAGTACAGTAACTGTGTGTGTGTGTGTGTGTGTATGTGTGAGTAAGTGTGTGTGTGTGTGTTTTTTTTCTAAAAATAATGTCATGTTTTTTGCAAAAAATTGTTGAAAAGTTGTTTTACATTTTGTACATTGGTAATAAACTGCAAATTATATACACAAATCTCATCTCCTATATGCTTAATAAGTACATTTCAACATGTAGAGACACCGAAAAACAAATTCATTGTCTGTGGACCCCCTGAAATTGGCCACCCTCTGGCCACCCCAAGGATAAAAGTCTGGCCCAGCCTATCACAATTAGACAGACATCAGGAATCCCCCTACAGTGGAAACTCACTGATCACTTTATTTTGATCAAAATAAATAAATATGCCAGCTTGATAGCAAGCTACTTTGCAAACAGGGTAGTTTAGCTATGTAGCAAACAAATATGTAGCTATTATCACCAATATATGCCTAATACCCAAAGATGACCAAATTTAATTATACCATGGGTTTTTAATGACAAGTCTCATGATCTTTGATTGCTATTACTTTTACACCATGCACCAGTAGACTTAGAAAACAATATTAACCAATTATATTGTGTCATACCTCCCCCCCTCCAGAGCTTATCGTACTAAGCACAGCCAAGTTTAAAGACAATGCTAGCAAAAAGACACCCATAAACTTAATGATGAATGAGAAGAGTGTGAAAATCCCAAAGCATAATCCAAGAATGGGAGTATAGTAACACTGGCAGAGCTGGAGTGATTTCTCAATCTCCTGGTATCAATACTGTCAAAACCCTGGCACTCTCCCTACTCCCGGCCCACTGTCCCACAGCTCCCGCCAAATGTCAGGCCTCATATTAACCCGGCCGCTGGCCATTGTCTCAATAACACCCCACTGTCTCTCGGCCCAGAAGAACATGAGGGGTCTCTGTGGGAGAGTCATGCAGTTTTGCTGCGCATTCAAAGCCACATTCTGGCACACTCTAAAAGGGGCATAGATTGAGCCTCAGCACACTCTCAGGCACAGCTGATGGGACATCATCGTTGGTTGAGCATTTGTAGGAGATAATAGGGACACAAGAAAAATATTATTAAGAGACAAAGGACAGAAATTAGTGAAGATATAAATTCAGGCATTATATTGTACACTATCAAAATCACCCCAGTTACCATTATAAAAGTCTGAAGTCTTTGCATGTCACAAAATGTGAATAATGTTGCATAGAAACACAGCTATTAAATAAAGAAAAACAGAAAAAAGCACCAGCCCAAACAGTAAAATGTTTAGTTTTTACAGCTTTTCATTTTTAGTTTAAACACAATTTTCTTTCATACATGGTGAACATCATGCAATATTCCATATTTCATTTTTCAGTAATTCTATCACTGTAGGAGCCTATACTGCCTACATTATGTATCCCAGTGTGGACACCTTGCTTGCACTGAAAGTGGACAGCGCACTATAGAAACACAAGGACAAGTCTAATTAACCAGCAAAACACTAACGAATGCAAAGAAGAGAGGGCAGTGCCAGGCATGAGCACTTTCTCAGTTTGTGCACTATGATCTAGGGGTGCACTGATCCAATACTCAGTGTTGGTACTTGTCTAGTAGGGGCCAAAATTACTGGAGAGGATATTGGACAACGCCTGAACTATCCTGTAAATGCTTAACTAAACATCGAATAACATGCTGTAAAGACACATGCACGGACTCGGACACAAGTAAGACAAGGCTGTGTCTCAAATGGCTCCCTATGCTATACACTATGGAGAGTATCAAATTCAAGACAAATGTATTATTAATAGTTTAGTTGTTTAAGAGAGAGGAAAAGACAGTGCCGGAACAGAAAAGTTTACTGTATCAGAATTGGGATTGGACATGAGAAAGTGGTACTGAATCACCATCACCGTTAACTAATTTCTTACACCACACAATTAACAGTGCCTGAGTTTTTGTGGAGCACAAAAGTCTTACACCATACACTTAACACTAATGTTGGATAACAGAATGTGTCTAAATGGTAACAGCCACTGGCTAAAACAGTTTCATATCAGCATCAAAAGGACGATAAAGCAAAGCCTTGGGGTTTGTTCATCCACATCGATGCTGGACCAGTGAGACAGCTGTATGTCAGTAGGAGATATTTATTCCCTGCACTATGCAATATATCTTCATGCAATAGCAATAGCATCTGAGCGTGGCCTGCGACAGCTGGACTTTCTAGAGAGATGCATGTTTACCAGCTCACGCTGAGCCTGGAGTGTTGATATTTACTGTATTTACGCAAGCCCATATTCATCTAATGTCACATAATAGTGGCATTTATGCAGTCACAATTTTGGGGTATTAAAATGTCCTCTGTCCTTCACAGTGTGCCTCGGGGGATGAACCCCAGGCCGGATCTTCATTTCTCCATATTTGACTGTCGTTTATTCTTAATTGCTTTTATCATATGTCTGTCTGTGATGTCCTCCCCCTTCCTGCTGGACAAACAGGGACAGTAAGAGGAACAAGCTTCACAAAGGCAGCCATGAAAGGACATACAGCTGAGAGATAAAAAGTTGGATGGTTCCAAGCACAAGGTTTAGTTTAAGAGGTTCCTCATGATGTATAAACAAATCTTTTGGTCCAGAACCTTTTTTACAGAAGAGCATCACATTTTATTACAACCTTCTGAATTTGGTGAAAAGTTGTTGTTGCAGCCCAGTACGCAGCGGGCGGTGAGGCCTTTCCGTCATAGCCAGAATAAATGTTTTCAGCAGTTTGTGTTACAGTAGCTCTTCTGTGGGATCGGACCAGATGGGCTAGTCTTCACTTCCCACAGGCATTGGGGAGACTTGGGGACCCATGATCCTTCTGCCAGTTCACCAGTTGTTCTTCCTTGGACCGTTTTTGGTAGGTACTAATCACTGCATACTGAGAACCTACTGTTTTGGAGATGAACTGATCCAGTTCTCTGGTTATCACAGTTCAGCCCCTATCAAAGAATCTCAGATCCTTATGCTTGTTTCCAACACATAAACTTCAAGAACAATCAAGAACTGACTGTTCACCTCCAGCCCTTGACAGGTGCCACAGTAACAAATGAATGCTATTCCCTTCATCTTTTAATGCTGATATATATATACACTACCCATCAAAAGTTTGGACACACCTTCTCATTCAATGTTTTTTCTGTTTTTATAATTTTCTACATTGTAGATTAATATAACAAGGAACACATGGAATTATGCAGTAAACAAAAAATGAGAAACTAATCAGAATATGTTTTGTAATAAGGTAATGATGGACTGTTGTTTTTTTACTTAGTTAGGTGGTTCTTTAGTGGTAATGTGGAGTAGAACCGTAGTGGAATAGGATTACTAACTGTGTACCAACCCCACGTCTATATTTGCAGCGCCATCAGATGGTACCGAATACACATTAAAAAATGAGAAAAGTAATGAAAAGTAATCATAAAGTAATTAGTTACAGTACTCAGATAAAGTAATTAAAATAGTTACACTACTATTACATTTTAAACAGTGTAACTTGTAATTGTAACAAATTACATTTTTAAAGTAACCTTCCCAACACTGCATATACAGTAAACTCCCAGTTTTACGCGGATCAGGAGTCGCGGATTCAGTCACACGCGGATTTTTTTTGAGGACCGAACTCATAGTTTTACGCGGAAATCCCCACAATAACGTGGAAACTGCAAATATCCTCTGCCTTTTTTGCTTTTTTTGTGGCAATAAATGTATTTTTCTGGATGTTTTCCCACAAGGGGACTCAGGGCAGGCTGTAGCCGACCTGGAAGCACTTTTTTCGAATTCCACACCAGGGTTGAGCCCCCCGTGCTCCAAGCACGATTTCTCAACGGTGCAAGCACTCAGACACTTCAACCTCCACAGTTCAATTGATCTCCAGGAGACCTTTCCAACGAGCCCTCATTTGTATTTTTAGCCCGAGTAGATCAGGGGTTATTCCCTGAAAAACGCTCACCACGCCACCGTGTCCCAATACTTTTGACCAGCGACCTTCTGAGTTGCGTATGTCGGCGGGGAATTTAAATTTAAAAAGGCGAAGACAGGTTTACCATTACATTTTCTTTAAGGGTAGTGCATTAAACTAAGTAAAATGAAATTAAAGTGTTCTGGGAGCATTTTTGGGGGCATATTTGGGGTTTACTCTATAAAAATGAGCATTTTTAGGCTTTTTTTTTTACCAAAACCCAACAACGCGGTTTTTCACTATACGCGAGTGTTCTTGGAACGTAACCCCCGTGAAATGTGCGGGATTCTTGTAAACAGTGCAGAAAAGAAACAAAGGATTGGAACTGGATTTTAGATACTACCTGATGAAATGTTCTGCCGCCCCCACGAGTGGACAGCTGTGCTCATTTCTGAGCTTCTTTCTTATTTTACCTTTTTTTAAATTCTTCTAACTATTTAAATTGATCTTAGTAATTGAAATCTAACACCATCCACTACCTTTTCGTGCTAGTTTAGGCCATTTTTTCGCCTGTGTGTGGAGACCCGGCACATGGACCTTTTGTTTTCAGTCGAGATCAGCTTTTAGCACAGCGCCCCACAGCAGTGTTACCAGTGGACAGACCAGACATCCCCAGCGAGCTGAGGAGGAAGAGATAGGGGTGTCACGCTGGAAGAAAGAGTTGTCGCCCAAGAAGGAGACGATACAGACCATCTCTCCTTTCTATAGTCAAGGGAAATGTGAGATCTCTCCCCAACCAGATGGACAAGCTAACACCGCTAACCCAGATCCAGACTGAGTACCAGCAGTGTAGCATCATGATGCTAATGGAGACCTGGCTAACACCGCTAACTGCCCGGATTCCAGCTGCTGCGGGCAGACAGGATGAGGGAGAGCGGTAAGAGGAAAGGAGGGGTACTGGCAGTGTTCGACAGATGGTGTAACCCTGGGCACATCACTGTGAAAGAACAATGTTTACAGTAGAGACACTGAGCTGTTAGATGTTAGTATGTAGCCATACTACCTCCCCAGGGAATTCTCGCATGTTATCGATATAACGGCGTATGTCCCCATCTCAGCCAAAGCAGAGGCAGCCTGTGACTCTCTCCACTCTGTAGTCAGCAGACTGCAAACGCAATTTCCCCAAGTTCTGTTTTTAATATGGGGGATTATTACTGTGCATCACTGGACTCCACACTGCCCACCTTCATCCAGTATGTGACATGCCCCACCAGAGACAATAAAACACTGAACTTACTGCATGCCAACACAAAAGAGGCATACACCTCTCCCTCCTCTGGGAAGATCAGATCACATTCTGGTGCAGCTTGTCACTGTGTATGAGCCCATAGTGCGCAGGGAACCAGCAGTCTTTCGCATAGTGCAGAGATGGTTGGAGGAGAGCAAGGAGGCTCTAAAGGAATGTTTTGAGTCTACTGTGTGACCTGCATTACGGACTAAATAAATATCTGTGTGGATAATATCGTACCCACCAGGACTGTGGGGTGCTTCCCAAACAACAAACCCTGGATTACCCCAGAATTCAAGGCCGTCCTCAAGCAGCAGAGGATGGCCTTCAAATCAGGAGACAAGGAGGAGCTGAAAAGGTGCAAAGAGAGCTGAAAAGACTGATTAGGGATGGGAACGACAGCTACAGGCAGAGGATGGAAAACCAGCTTCAGCAGAGCAGTGTTTGAAGTGAAGTTTGAAAAGGCCTTCGAACCACCTCAGGTCACAAAGACCTGTGCCTACACCACACCCATGTGTCTCTTACAGAGCATGCTTGCTGCTCCAATAGGCCAATACACGTGATTCTGATTCTAATACGTCAGTTGACGCTGTCAGCTGTTCTAGTGTTGAACATCGCATCTGCTAGGACGTGTGTGGTTATCTGCCAGGACCTGTTTTAGCTGAGATTAGCTAGGTTTGTTAAAAAAAAAAAAAAATAATAATAATAATAAGTTAAGCTTTTAAGTTTATTTTATGTGATGTTACTTTCTTCAGTTAGTTATTTAATGTAAAATTGCAAATTGTTTTATTGTTAACAAATCAGTTGACTGTTTGGTTTGAATCATTCTGAATAAAGTTTGTTTTGTTATTTAAACGGTTGTCCTCTTTTTTGGTTTTTGTTTTACCTTTGTGGAATCAAAATAGGGAATCGATAAGAACCGGAATCGATAAAGCGGAACTGGATTCGAAAAAATTCAAACGAAACCCATCCCTAGTCCCACCTGGATGATGCTGTCATCCACCTCCTACATCATTCTCTCTCTCATCTGGAGACTGCCAGGAGCGCTGTGAGAATTATGTTCTTTGATTTATCCAGTGCCTTCAACACCATCCTTCCCACAATCCTGAGGGACAAACTGGAGTACACCAGAGTGGACCATCACCTTGCCGTATGCATCCTAGTCTACCTCACATACCAACCACAATATGTGAGAACCCAGGGCTGTGTGTCGGACACAGTGAACGGGTCTGGCACCATTTCTCTTCACTATCTACACTACAGACTTCTCTCACAACTCCACCAACTGCTTCCTGCAGAAGTTCTCTGATGACTCTGCAATAGTTGGTCTCATCACTGATGGCGACAAAAGGGAGAATAGAGAACTGACCCGGGACTTTGTGGACTGGTGCCAGCAGAACTACCTCCAGATTAACACTGGAAAAACCAAGGAGCTGGTGGTAGACTTCCGCAGACACAAACATCCTCCACTACAACCACTGAACATACAGGGTATGGACATTGAGGCTGTGGAGAGCTACAGGTACCTTGGTGTTCATCTGAAGAATAAACTGCACTGGATCCACACAAATGCTCTCTACAAAAAAGGGCAGAGCAGGCTATACCTGCTGCGGAAGCTCAGGCCTTTTGGAGTGCAGGCGCAACTCCTGAGGACCTTTTATGACTCTGAGGTGGCATCAGCCATGTTTAACGGTGTGGTCTGCTGGGGCAACAGCATGTCTGCTGGGGACAAAAAGAGACTGAACAGGCTGATCCGGAGAGCCAGGATGCCCTCTGGACCCAGAGGAGGTTGTGAGTGACAGGAGAATGGTGGCTAAGCTGTCATCCCTGTTGGATAACATCACCCACCCCATGCAGGAGACTCTAACAGCACTGAGCAGCTCTTTCAGTGGCAGGCTGCTGCACCCACAATGTGGGAAAGAGAGATTCCACAGTTCTTTCCTTCCAACCACTGTCAGATTCTACAAAAAAGACCTTGCAGCTGACCGAACACACACATCCATCGTTTTATTTTACAATGGCCACCGTGTACAGACCCCCGGGGCCTCATGCCGACTTTATTAAAGAGTTTGGGCATCTCCTATCAGACCTATTGGTTAACTCTGATAAAGTACTGATAGTAGGAGACTTTAACATTCATGTAGACAATCCTAATGACGCTTTAGCTCTCGCATTTATGGATTTACTAAATTCCTTTGGGGTGAAACAAAATATAAATGGAGCA
>JBBPCY010130608.1:0-16670 GCA_037974405.1 Brachyalestes nurse | reverse complement strand
ATCATGCAATATATAACTAGCTTCATCACAAAAACTGTACGTGCAGGAAAAACTAAACACAGATTTGAAATCAGCATATCTCTGATGATTTTGACCTGTTGACCAGTGTTATTTTAACAGAATATTTTTTAAAAAACAGCTCAAACTACAAAAAAAATCAAACATTACTCACCATTCCCTTCTATAGGTTTTCCAGGACCAACATTTTTGTTTCCTCTTATTTTTATGCATTCAATGCAACTGATAAATTTGTGCTCTTTTTCTGTTTGTTGCAACGTTTGTGCCTCTTGGCTCAGTCTTGTTCAGCACTAATGAAATGTTCGGTGGCTGTGGCTTGCTGTGGCATTCTCTGCCTGCTGTATGATTGTGCTTTGTGTTTGCTCATGCAGAAGCAGATATGCAGTTTAGATCAAAGGTACCGCTGGGTTTCATCCCTAGGCGGTCTCATTGGCTCAGGTACTTTGCAAGTGTCGCTGATTGTAATCTACATATTCTTGACTTTGGAATTTCTGTTTTGCATAAAATGCCATATAGACAGTTGTTAGACAACAAGGCACCTTATTATTATTAATTTTTAGATGGCCTGGATTGTTTCAGCTTGACATCAAAACCAAACAGGCATGACAGCAATCTGTAGTGTGTCAATGTAGAAACATACACATATAACTCAATATGTTCCCACTTTATTTTGATAGTCCCCTGTAGATTATCTGTGGATACATCCATGCAGATGCCATTTGCCCCCCCCCCTTCATTCAGATAAACTAAGTGAGGCCATCAGATGGTATCCTGAGAAAATACAGGCATTTAAAAGCACTCATTTCTCCCAGTTGCCTGAAACAGCCTGTCCACCTATGAGACAAGCCTGGCATTAGCGACTGAAAAACTGGTGGCTGCGTTTTGCACTGTCAGTTGTGAAGCCATTACTGTTCAAGCATTTAGAAATGACACTGCCTCCAGTCAGTAAGACGCGCCACTGCCAGCACAAACTGATTTGTACTGCAATTAGCAGAGCTTTAAGGGCTGAGTAATTGACTGTTAACGTGCGCAGTTGTCAGCAGAGCCTATCTGCTGGGCTACAGCAGGCTACAGGATAACTGTGAGGAGAGAGAGAGAGTGAGTGAGAGAGGGGTTGCATTTACTTAATGAACCAGCAAAGCAGTAGCACCACATTTTAAAAACCCTTTTTTTGGTATTTAAGGAGGAATAGGGTGGGATGCGGAGATCAAATGAATAAATAAATAAACAAATGAATAAATGTATTAATTAATAGCATAATAGACTGATCTGATGTTTCTATGTACATTTTGCACTCACAGTATACATCCTGTTTATGGCCTATCCGCTCTTGCTTCGAAACTGTAGTTTATATTATGCTGTTCAGTTAGTTCCTGTCTCCCAATATGACTTTCTGAGAGGTCTTGTATGACTGCTTCTCAGTAATGGCTTTCTCTCTTTATCTTATCTCTTTTAGTTCCCTTCCACTCTCTTATTGTCCTCTGATGCTTATATGGATGTTTTTGTTTCAGTTTCAGTTGGTGTTTTTAATCTGACATGGGCTACATTTATCTGTGTTGCAAAAATGGAAGGTGTTTAGTTAGTTCACTCAAGCTGTTAGCTGATAGACATGTTTTGAATTCATAAGCAAACTTGAATTCCCCTACTATAGAAATCCTTAAGTTTTGTGATATTAATGGAGGTGACACTTACACATTAGTATGTAGCAACGCTAAATTGGAACCATTTTTCTTTGCGGGATGTAAAGTCAATTTTTCTGCTCTAAATCAGCGGCCCCCAACCATTCTTGCACTACGGACCAGTTTCATGTAAAACAATATTTTCAAGCACTGGTATAGATACAACTAAAACAAAGTGTGTAAAAATACAAGCTCCCCAAAGACGTTTGTTTTTTACTCATTTTTGCTAGCTTGTGGGCTAAATTTTTGATGTATCGTATAACGTGACTGAGATAGCGTTTTGGTTTTTTTTTTTCAAAATAAAAGATATTTCAGACTCTGATAATCAATAAAATATTTTTTATTCTGTCTTTCTGTGTGGCCCGGTACCAAATGACTCACGGACCAATACCCATTTACGGCCCTGTGGTTGGGGACCTCTACTCTAAATGAATGATTAACATCTGTTTGGCTCATGTTGTTGTAAAATACTCAATATGTGTATACCCAACGATACAAATGAATCAACTGAATCAAAAGTATTAAAATACTCACTTGAAACTGTATCACAAAAAAGTAAAGTTACGTATTGCATGCTTTGTTGGTTCTGACATATGTAGCATTGAATCCAGGCAGAATCTCAAATGGTTCCTTAACCCCTATGTAGTGCACTGTGTAAGAAACTAACTTCAGCCCAGAGTCCAGTATGACATTTTTCACACAAATGTGCATGAATATTTTTCACACAAATGAACATCCACATCATCCTTTGTGCACAAATGAATATTTGTTATACATATGTTATATCTCATGTATACGTATCAATGTGGGGGAGGCAATTTAGATCCTACATGGTTCGCTGCTTAATGTGTAGGACTCAGTCCCAATGTGGGAAAATAAAATAAGTATTGTCACCATGGTAATAATATGCCAAAAAGCTATGTATAAAATGTATGTAAACGCAGCATTTTGATTTGGTAAACATTAGTTAAAAAGTTCATAATATGACAGTAATATACTGCAGTATATGACAGAACTCAATGTTCTACACTTTGTATTGTGCATGATAACCCCTGTGTGTTGTCTACTGCTTTCTTCTCTTCTCTTCTCTTCTCTTCCTGTCCCTTCCCTTCTGTCCTTGTCTTTATCCTGTGGTGAACATCAACATCATCCTTTGTGCATATTCTTCCCTAAGATTAATCTCTTTGTCAAGGCATTGCCCTTTGACTACTGGAAAATTTGTATCTGCCTATGTGTATATGTTTATTTTAATTTGGGTTTTGTAACACAGGTTATACAAGATATGTACAGGCCCGGTACAGTTGGATTGTGTATAAGTGAAGCTATTCATGTACCCAGAAGATGAAAGGCTGCATTTTGATGCTCTTAACAGTTCGGCTAGGTAAACAAGTGGCATTTGCAATAACTCATCAACTACATGCGCCTTGTGGATTTAGTTTTGACATAATCTCCTTTCTGAGAGAAGTGCGTATTTCAGATTATTGCACTGCTATGTATGGTACATGCAATGAGAATAAATGCATAAATACATAAATAAATGTAGAAATTAAAGAAATTCTGTGTGTAATGAAAGCTAGGCTGTATTGGAGCAAACTTAACTGGAGAAGGTAAAATTAAAGGTTGAAGAAAAAAATCCATAAAACAGATAAATAAAAGCAAGCATTACTTCGCAGGGGATTCCGTCAAGGGATTAGAGACATACCTTGCTGTCTTCGGTACAGGTTGGTTCTGAAATTCTGATAACTATCATACTGCGTATGTAGCTCCCAAAACAGCATAAAAAATACAGCAAATACTATAAATGTGAATTGGATGTGGTCGCTACTTTCGATCAATACATTTTGATTAGAAAACATTTTTTTTTTCTGTTGTCAGCAAATTCTTAATATTTAGTTTTTTTTTTTCTCTTGTTCTCAGCATTTTAATTTGTTTATTAGTGTATGTCTAATAGCCTAGAATATCAATCAAATCGGGATCTTAAATGATTGCAAACTTAAGAACTTTTTAATTTGACCCTGCATGTTCGCATTGTATTTTTCCTTCAAAGCTCCATGAGTTTGTGCATACCAACAGACTGGATCTAAAATATTGCAGACCACATTCTTCCCTAGAGAACCCATTAAAATTTCACCTCTTGAAACCCTGGCCTTGTCTTTTTTAATTGGTCCACCACTGACTTTTACAAACAGAAACAAGTCTAAAATACCATTTACCATTTACCATTAAGAATTTTTTTTAATGTTTTGTTTGTTTGTTTTGTTTTGTACAGGGTAAACACTACCACTGTGTTAAGTGTACAATCATCTTTAAATGTATTGTTACCTTAAGTAAATGTGGGTAATGAAAAAATGGCTTTGGTTAATTGGCTCAGTTTCACAATATATAAGAAAAATAAAAGCCCTTATCAAGTGTTCAGTGTCTTGTTTACACAATTTCTTGTTTATGACAAAAACTTATCCTAGTTATTCATCCTTAATAGAAGAATAACCAATCCTTAGATAATAGCCAAATAAAATTAGATTGTGTTGACTTTCATAATAAGGCAGTGGATTTAAAAATGGGTACATGTCTAAAAACCCCATGTCCACTATTAGGGACTTTATTAAGAAATTTAAAACAACAAGGGATGTAGTGAACTTGCCTGAAGGAAGACATGTGTATAGTGCCACGATCCACTTATGAAGCAAATATTACTTCAGCTAACATGGCAGAACCATTATGCATAACACACCTTCAAAACAACAAACTATTCAATGACCCCGAATCAAGCTCTTGACATGACCATCCCAAACCAACACCACTGAAAAAATGTTTTTATGTTTATATCCATATATACATATATTTAAAACAGCTTTATTGATTGAATTTGTGAAAAGATCTTCACTCTTTTGTCTGTATGATGTACAATTATAGAGAGTTAGGCAGCCGGAGAATTAGATTTTCCTTTTGTGTTGTTTTGTTTTCTCAGACAAAAGATTTCCCAGATTCCCACACAGTTTAGTGGTTTTCCTGCTTAAAAACACATTCTTGTTTAAACAACGTAGCAGTTAATTACCAGTTTTAGATGTTTCAGAGCTGAGAAATCCAATTATAGCAGATTCCAACATTCAGGTCCCCATCATCAATAGAAGTGAAAACCACCTATGGTTGAAGGCTATTCCAGTCAGAAAGATCCTTCGAATATAGCCAAGAAATACAGCCAATCCTGTGATGAGTTTTAAGGACACTGGAGTATCCTTCACAGTCATCCATAATCCTTTACACACCAGAGGATTAAACCAGAAGAGGAGAAGAAAAAAGAGAGGTGTGAGAAGAACAGAGCAAGGATTTAAGGACAGAGGAGTAAGTATTAAGGAGAAGAGAATAGCAGTGGAACATATTTTCAGAAGTTAGATATAAATGATAAAATCTGGTAAAATGTTCAGTTGCCAACATTGTAGAAAGTCATGTAATGTAAGGTCAGACTGGAGTGAACCGTCTTTTGGTTCATTAAAAAAGTATGAATTTAAAAACATCTGCAAATAGTTTTTGCTACATTTCAAAGTAAAAATGTACCAGAAAGAGGCATTTCACCAAGCAAAGAAAAAACAGAGAGCCATGCGTGGAGGTGCAACACTAAAGTGGAGCCCTTGGTTTTGGCAGTGTCGCCTCTTTAGTTCACCGACTGGGCTCTTCCATAGCAGGGATTTGTCTCTGATATGTACCTACCACTGTGCTGTCAGCAGAGAAGCAAGTGTGAAACAGCACTGTGGTTTTAATTTGTATGTCAGACTAATCTTAAGGTCAGTGACCATGTTGGGGAAAAGCTTTGGTTTTGGTTAATGCTGCTGTAGTTGACTAAAGCAAAGCCCAAACTGTTTGCAGATTCTCAATTATTATAGAAGAAACAAACACTATGGGAGAAGGGGCTATCCCTTAAATAAACCAAAATAACAAAAAAACTTTTGTTTTTTTGTTATTTTGCAAATCACTGACCTTAGTCTGCAACCAACACAGCTGGCTTCTCACAATGACAAAAAGAAATACAACTCCTCTCAGCCGAATTCCAAAGTCCCTCCTGTTTCTGACTGCCATCGCCAAAGTCCATGGACTTGGTTCCTTGCCTTCCTCCTCATGCTCTGACCACCCCCACTCTGATCTAGCATGCTGGAAGGGAAACAAGCAGAGAATACTCAGATCCTCCCATACCCACTAATTTTACCGAGTCCATGCAGCCAGCCACCACATCCCCCCGAAGTCATGAATCTTTACGGCCAACGTCCATTCCAAACTCCAACCCTAAACCAAAGCAGGTGGCCATCTTAAATGCCAAGCCAGCAAACTGATTGTTCCCATGAACAAAAAAAAATCAGGCCTCTGCTGGTTAAAATAGAAGTCCTAAAGACAAAACACACACAAATGAAATCAACACACTCTGGAAAGCATGCCCCTTGGTCTAGCGGGTCACAGCACGTACTCCCGCACTAAATCATTGGTCGCCCCGACTGCTTACCCCTACTCCTGATTAGAGCTTAGATCGGGCCCAAAAAATGAAACCTGAGCCTACCCGAGCCCATGCACCATGTGTCCGAGCCCAGCCCGGCCAGACCAGACCCGCAGAATCTAAACTCTACTCCTGATACTGGGCTGGTCTTACCCCATGGTTAGCCAGCTCCAGTGTTCTCCAGATAACGGGTTGAGGGCCAACCTCCCCACCCCCAGGAGTCCAGGCTTAAACCATTGGGGGCAGAAAGAAAGAAACAACCACAAGTGCCCAGATTTTGTATTTTTGTCATTAGGATGACACACCACTGCAGAGACTGCATTAGCAGTCTTCAGATCAATGGTAAACAGGTTTTGGGCAGAGAACAAACAGGAAATATTGTATTACAGCAAAGCAGAGAGAGAGAGAGAAAGAGAGTAGGAGAGAGAGGGAATGAAAGAGAGAGACCTAGAGTGAGGCAGAGAGGTTTATTAATGTGCTTGGCCCCAACATCACATCATATCTTTTCACCATGTCCCCAAGTCCATTTCCAGCAACAGGAACAAGAGCCATGACTGAGCTGAAATAGAAAGCATGTATTTTCATATATGTGCCATCATGGCCTTGTTAGCTCAGACAAAGGTGTTTTTTATCTTATTCACAAGACTGTCATGGATATGGAGAGCACTCTGTGACTGTGATAAATATATCCCTTTAGAGAAGTATGATGGTTTCTGAAAAAAAAGCTTGAAAATGTGGTGTTAGTACTGTGCACATCTCCTGTTATTTGTGAGAACTGACATTGGATTCAGAAATCTGGATTGTGAGCTCCCATCTGAAACATTTTAAAAATATAAAAAGCAGAAATGAATTGTAGGGATTATATCCAAGTCAGAGGTCAAAATTGGACAGGGAGGGAGGTGGGTCTAAGGAAATAAGCGTGCGGGAAAGTGCAGTCAGTGGTAGATATTTAATATATCAAATAAAATCCATAAATAAAAATGAAATAACATTAATCAAGCATTACTTATTCATTTACAGATATTTGACTTTCCAGCAATTATACTGGATTAGACTGGGAAGATGCTCAAATATAGATTTAGGAAAAGTTCATTGTTACAGTGTTTTGTTTATCATTATTAGTTTATCGTTCTTGATGTTATAGAGTGGTATCAGTCTAAATCTCATCTGGTCGCTTCTAACATTTTCTTTTTTTTTGCATTTCATTTTACTAAAAAAAGATACTGGTAATGAGGGATGTAGTTGGGATACAAATGCAACACCAGGGCTTTATTTACAAACATTATAACTAATACATTGTACATAATAATTTGAAAACCAAAGCAATACACAACATAGATGGGGTAGGTGTGATGTTTGACAGGGGTACCTTACATTTACATTTACGGCATTTAGCTGATGCTCTTATCCAGACTGATGTACATCTGTTCCATAAACCTGTAAAGCTAAACTTAAATCAGCGTCCGCTATTCAACTGAGTTACTACACGCTAGGTTCACCTAAACAACTCCTGTCAAAGAAAAGTCAGAAGTTAAGACAAAAGTGAGGGAGGGAAGGGGATATTTTGGACATTTTTTTGGATATTTGGACATTTTTTGCATATAAATACACAACGGTAAACCAGCAACAGGGCGGTGTTACAAACAGACAGGTGAACATGTTCTACGGGAGTACAGGACAAGGGTGGAGCCAGGGAGTGTAAACACAAACAGAACATGTAGAGCAGGGTGTGACAAAATCCAAATATAAAGAGAAAACAGAAATGTTACATGTGTGATGGTCACCCCGGGGAATGGCTGCCACCCACGGGCTGGGAGGCCTAACAACACCCTCAAAAACACCCAGAGACACCGGAGCTGGTGCACCGCCAAGCTTTTATTTAAAGAAAAGGCATATCAGTGTCAAAATAAATACAAACCAAACTACCACCACTCTGGTATAGCTCAACTATACCACGGACTGTCCTCACTACCCATCACTCTGGCTGCTCTTTCCTCTCTCTTTTTCCAGTCTTCCTGCTACTTCAAAAGGCACTCTAACTTCCATAATACTTCCAGATTATTGCAGAGCCCATGTTAACAATTAAACCAAATTCATGAAAAATATGTTTTTCTAGGTTTGCAGTTTATCTTACAATGCTTGATGAAGACAGGATTGCAGGATTTGTCAAGATAGCAATGCTAATATCGGTTTTCGATCGACTCCCCTGTAGCACTGAGGAAATATTCAACCTGAAGACCATAATGGGATTACAATGTGATATTGGCAGTTTGTTTTGGGATCCAGCCCCTCACCAGCTATCACATCTTGAAGCCAAGCTTCCAAGACTTACTTACATAAAGTAATTACATTACGTAAAATCCTACTATCCATTAAACTCTGAGATGCCTTCAAATTCTGAATGGGAACCAAAATGATGTTGATCTTTGCCCTACTTATACAGCAACTTCAACTGAAGCTTGGATGACTTCCACAAATACTGCAGACTGTTTTGTCTACCAAACACAGCTCAAATTAAACAAACTGGTGTAGTGATTAAGAGTATATATATTTCACTTTGTAACCATGCTCCTTACGTAGTGTGAAAGCAACTGTTACTGGGTAGACCATGAGATCCTACTAAAGGGAAACCGTCAGGACTTCAAGAAGGCATGCTATGGAAGCAGGATGATAAAGAGCATAAATATTCATTTTCACAACTGCAGTCCACCACCATTAACCATATTCCTCCTACTCTCCTGCCATCCATCACCAGTAATGGAAATCCTCAGCTCTTCACCATCTACTGGTATTTAAAATAATAAAACGAATATCTCTATACAAAGCGTCAACATGTAAAGCCTAGTTGTGCCAATCTTAAAGTCAAATACATAAATCACTTGGTCACATGCCATATGTAATACATTTCAGTAGGGTTCTGCTGTCCTTGCTCGTCATGTTTCCCATCTTTAGCCATCTAGCACTCTTCATGTTCATGTATCGTCAGTATAAATCTGTCATTCATGTTAATGTGCCACCGTCTTGTTTGTGGAAAAAAAAAATAGAAGAACTTTTAGTCTGCCCACAACTTGGTCCTCCCCCTATCACAACCTATCAAGCTTCATGTGCTTCCTGTGACCAATATGAAGTGCCAAAATGCTTTCAAGGATAAGGTGTCATCCAAAATGTAAGGTGGTGTTAAAATGAGTTTATTTGACAGCTCAACATGCTTTTAGGTAAACACTAACTGCCAGCTAACAGACACCTGTGTCAAACGTCAACAGAAACATATTTATTTTAGGCTTGGGTCTGTCCCCACCTGGCATGATCACATCACATCATAGAGCACATATAGATTCCTGCAGAACTCCTGTAGAGCTACAATATGACTACTTCTTTTGTACTATTGACAACATGCATGGTGCATGTTTTCTGAGATCTCACTGAGTAAAATTCAGCTTCTCTCTATATTCAGAACCAAAAATCTCTGCTGCATTCATTCACTACTCTTACTCTGCGGTATTGTCTATTTATTGAAATAACTTTGAACCTTGAAATTTTACATGCTTGTTCCTAATCATATTTTGAGAGAATATTTACAAATGCATTGCTCATAGCTGGTTGTGTTTTGTATGAATAATGCTTTATAATAACAGTTTAGGGTCTTCACTGAACAATAAAGCAAATACATTTCAATTATCTGTTCGATAAAATCTTCTCTCTGGAGTGTTCAACATGAAATGAGTATTATTCATGAAATTACCAGATTCCTGTGTTTTAATATGCAAACTTTTCATTTCTAAATATTTTGCCCCAAATTGAAATATTTTAATAGAGCCTACAGAGGTTGGGCTCTTGCTATAGAAGTTCAAAAATGTGTCAGACAATCAGAACAGAGGTCATTTACATACGTAATATTGGCTTTAAATGTAGTGTAGTAATACAGTTTTAGTTTGAAAAAGGCTTTGAAATAGGAGAGACATGACATTGTTTGGCAGGGAAAAAGAATGGAAACTACAACACAAAAGAGCAAACTGGTAATACTGCTTGGTCTTGGTGACCTTAACTTGTCTGCGACATGAATGTAGGCTGTTAACTCAATTACAGTAATGTTGTTGAATTGCATGCATGCCTTATCTCTTTTCTATAGGTTCAACACACACACACTCACACAAAGAGAATGAGAGCGAGAAGCCTAGCAGAATTAAAAGAGAGAGCCATTTATGGAATCAACATCATGATCTGAGTATACAGATCCTGAACTCATCCTGTTGTTAAGAAGGGCAGTGTTAAACCCAGTCTAGGAAAGAGAAGACTTGGCATCATTAGCTTGGTCTTGATTTGCATATTGTGACGTGGCTTCATACTCAGGTACTGAATCATATCTTGGGTATCTGTCGCTGAGGGGACCCTGCAAATACTGAACTGACCACAAAATTGTTTCCTAAAAAGCCTTCACATTTCAACAAAACTGATGTCATTCACTGTCACAAAGGAAAATATTTGAGTTTTTAATGAAAAAGATGTCAGCGTACAATTATTCCCTTGAAAGCACAATAACAAAGCCAACCTGTTTCACTTTCAGGCATAGACTCATTAAAATGCCTCAGAAACAACAAGTACAAGAAAAGTGAAGGACATGTCCCTATCATATCCCCATCAAATATATCACAAAGGCACTAGAGCAATCAGCTTGTATTGTCAATCTGAGAACATGCTGACTCATAAGTGTCCAGCTCTAATTGGGAAAAAGGGAAGGTTGTATGCATTTGCCCTCAAGTTGCGGTGTGTCATAATCTGCAGCAAATACCGAAGCTCTCTAAGGCGGGAGCTGTGTGTCCTCATTAGTCCTGTGGAGAAGAGCTGGACCTTATAGGAGAGAGTGCTGAGGGCGGTGTGGGATAGAGGATGATTGCACCTGTGCAGCCTCAGTCTACAAGGAAGAAAGCAATTCAAGTCTTTTGAGAGGGCACAGAAGTGTATGCGTACGCACGCACACACACACACGCACGCGCGCACACACACACACACACACTTACACACACTTGCAGTGGTCTCAACTAATTATCCTATGTGTCATCCATCTCTGTGAACCGAGGCCGGGGTTTGCAGGGCTAAATCATGATAATTAGAAGTTGTTTTGATCCACACACTGGGTTGACTGATTGGCTTTTTTGTTCCTTAATCACAATTTGGTCTTCTGTATCCTGCCCCTGTAAGGACGCAAGACAAGGATGTTCGCTTTCTTTTGTTTACTTCAGTTAAAGGTTAATTCATCTTCACTTCTTTCTTTTTTTTCCTTTTTCCTTTGTTGATAAGAAAAAAAAAAAAATGCCAGTCTAAATCCGTTCAACACGGTCAGTGAGGCTGTCGCTTCTGGAACAATTAATCAGATCCCCCATGTCAATATAATGGAGCTAATGACCGTGGAAGTGGACATAAACAAATATGAACATGGCAAAAATCTGTGAATCAGCAAAATTTTGACGGATGACCGCAGATGGCGGCCGTGAAATTAGAAAAGTGACCTTTTCATCCGTCTCGGTGCGGGACTCGGAAAGATGGGAAGCAGATGCGCTGGTGGCACGATTCATTCCTTTTTAATTTCCTCTTTGAAGGGTGGACCAGGGAGGGCCTGCGTATATAAGGGGTTCCTGTGCTTAATACAATTAGAATGCCACAGAGTTGCCTGACAGTTATTAATCCATCTAGGAGAGAATATGGAAACTTAATATGTAAAAAAAAAGAGAGAGAGAGAGAGAGAAAAAAAAAATGTAAAGGACCAAGAAAGAAAGCATATGTAAGAAAGAAAGCTGAGCTTCTGGACCCTCAGTGAACCTGTTTTGACAGCATTATGTAGTCTGACTCAATCCATCTGTGCAGCGTCATTAAGAAGATAATATATCTAAAGAATCAACTTTGCTAGGAATAGAGGCCTGACTACCACACCCTCCTTACCTAAGCACTTTCTGAAGTGATGACTAGTTAGAGTCTAATGTAACAGCTTCAAAGGTAGATCATAACAGCTTGGAACAAAGGGGAAGGACAAAAATGCTTGTTTTATTTATTTCCCCAGAGATTAATTAATAATTGGTATTGTGGTGTATTTTTCTAACATCAAACACAGCACTGTGAAATAGTCATTATACAATAGATCCAGTGGATCTACTGATCTAAAATCTGACTGCATGTGCTGCTTTAGAAGACGTTATGCTTGATAAGCACATGAGTAATTACACATTAATTGCCTTGCATTTTAGTATGATGAGGCAAAAGTAAATAAATAAATAAATGTATTCTGTGCATTTTGAATGGTTCTCTTTTCATTATGTAGTGTTTTTTTCAAATGCACTGAAATTAAAATGAAAAGACTAAATAGTGACTATGAAAAGACTAAATAGTGCTAACTGGAACATAAACTTTAATTGTTATATGTGTACTCTATCCTGCTGTTGATGAATATTTTTCCCTATTTAGTAGGGATGCACCGAAATGATTTTTTTGGACTGAAACCGAAAACCGAAAGAAATTATTATTATTAAATTAATAAATCTGTTACAAATATTTATTTAGCATTCAAACAATGTACAATATAAAATACAATTTGAAATAAAATATTTTACTTGGCCCCACTCATGAATAGCCTAAAAGCAAGATTACAATTAAATATCTTCTCTCATAAAACTAGTGAATTCAAGTGCATTTTAATATTCTGAACAAAGTGCATGAATGAAGTGCATTCAGAACAAGTGCTTTAAAAACTGTTGAAAGATATAACAACATTCTCTGTAGGCCAATAACAAAATACATTATGTTTAATACATAAAATATAAATGTTTAATACATTTTGGGCTGATGGAAAATTTGGGCCGGCGTGGAATCCCCACCAACCCAACCTACCCCCCCAAACCGCTTTACAAACGGTTTTCTGCGTGTGTTTATTAGAAATATCAAAATGCGCTCACATACTGATTCTAATCCAATGTGGCGCGTGCAGGCTGCGGTTGCGTCATCATTGCGTCATCACTGTTTCGGTCGTGTAAAAAAAAAAATCGGTGGCCAGGTATTCAGTGCATCCCAACTATTTTGTTATATCTTATTCTACCCAGTAGCTTGGTCCCACTTATATACCATGTCCATCTCATTTACTCATAACAACTGTGAATGATATGCATCACCCTCAGACATTCAAAGCACCAACCCACAATGTGGAATGTAATTATATCAGTCTTGAATAAATACATAAAATATCAACTGTCATATTCTACACTAAATATATTAGTATAAGAAATGTATCCTTTAGATACTTGACAAGCCTTACAAAGTCTGCAAAGAACACTAAAATAAATAAGACCACTGCAATTTATTTTGAAATCAGCCTCTCTACGAGTATGATGCCAGTGTCTGTTAAATTCCTACAGGAGCACCTCATTCTGCTTTATGAGCTACTGATTAGTGATCACCTGAATCAAATCTTATTTAATGAGGAAAAACACTGCTGTAATCAACACTCTCATCTCGTAACCAGTTGGATGTTAAAACACTACTAGAAGTAAGTCAAAAGTAATTATTCTCATTTTGTTAGAGTGAACAAGAGATTTGTTTTCTTTGAATTATTCAAGTTCTGTAAACACTATTATTTCTCTTATTTTGATGTTTAAAATTACATCTACAGAATAAATATTGTCAGCAGTTCTTAAAAATGAAGGCAAAGCTGTTCAGTTCAGTACCGATAAAAGATGAAACCTGAAAAACATTTTTGCAGTGTTCTTTTATTGCTGTGGTGCTTTATATGGTTCTTACACTCCCAGTGTAGAATTCTTCGCAGATTAATTGATCCTGATGTGTCCTGATGCTGTATCATGTTACATAACGTAAGAAAGCATCCAAGTCTCATAACAGCCACATCTGGGCCTTCCACTGTTTTGGACTAATTATCATGAAACTTCAAGGCATTGAGAGCTGATGTTTAGCTCCTTAGGGGGCATCTTTAATTTATGCTTGAAAACCACAGGATACCTATTAGCATGGAGAGACTTTAAAGAGCATTAAAGGCACACCCTGTGATCTCACGGCAGCGGTTATACTAGAGTTGCGATAGGGCTCAGCTCATGCATCATTGTCCTTAGTGAGTGACACAAAACATCAGATTTTGCCTTGTACTTCTCCTTTTCCTTATCATTCTTGGATTTCCATGTACTGTGCTGCTCAAGTTGATAAGAACCTGTGATAGGGTCAGGAGCAGCCGTGATGATGTCCACCTGTGATAGGGTCAGGAGCAGCCGTGATGATGACCAACCATGCCTTCAAATTTTCCAGATCTCAGTCCGATTAAGCATCCGTGTAGGACATAAAAGAGTCCATGTCTTGATGAGTCAGACTGTTTTTTTATGGCATGAAGGGGACATACAAAATATTAGACAGGTGGCTTTAATGTCATGGCTGACTGGTGTAGCTGAATATATTAGATGATCGAAAATAATTTTTAGGCAGCAACACTAAAAATACACAAAATAACAAGTAAGTGGCTGATCTAGGGCTTTTTGTGCAGCGAAACATCTATCTACTATTTATCCACTATTGGCATAGAGTTGGTGGAATGTGGGCGGAGGTGGTTGGGGGGTGTTCCTAGGGGGAATCCCTCCAGTGTCAAAAAAACCTGGAAAAAAAAAAGATTGCTGGAAGATCATTGTTTTACTGACTTTTTTTTTTTTTTAAATCTATGCACTGGTATTCGAACGATATTTTTATATAGCAGCTTTGTGATACATCAGGAAATCCCAAAAATCCTCGAGAAGTTAGGATTGAATTTAGGACTGAACATTTAGAAGCTGAGATTTTTGGTTCTGAATTTTCAAAAAGGTTTAAGAATGGGTTTAAGCATTGTCCTGTGAGAACTCAGAAATCATGCCTTATGTGCAGAAATAATGCCATAGTACAAAAAAAGCAGCCATGTTTGGATATTCTGGTGATTCTAGATATTAGGAAATATAGCTTTTGTCACAAATCCCCATGACACCCACAGAAAGGCAGGCGCATTTGCAGACAGCCATTTCAAATTTTTTATTAATGAACAAAGCAAAAGGCACAAGAGCCTGAAATCAAAACTCAAAAACATCAAACACAAAGAGTCTGTGGGAAATGCACAAATCCAGGCATGAATGACAGTGGACCAACACAAAGGCATGAAATATGGCAACTTAAATACTAATAGAACAAGACAAGAACCAATCAGAACAGACATCTGAACATCACAAGACAGCTGTAACTAAATACACGAACCCAGCCACTGTGACACACAACTTCAAAATAAGAGTCCAACCTATAACAGAGAAAAGCGGCCTCTAGCGGCCGTTGACCTTGGCTGTGACAGCTTTTCAGTGATATATGACAGAATACATGTATGTCTGGTGCAATTATTGTATGTAAATACTGTAGTTTGATGAACAAAAAATACATAAAATAATTGCATGCATGCAAAACAACTGCTATAGCTTTCCTAAAGTGGTGCCATTGTTCACTATGGCAAAATATACAGCGGATGCTAAAAATGTTAAGTTCATTTGCTTAAGTAGCTTTTTATGAGAATGAATGTTCTCCTCTTTTTCTCCTCTTATTAATAACATGGTTTTAGGTCTTCTGCTCTGTGGGAGTTCCAGAAATGAATGCTGACAAAAGGACAGGGAAGAATGACAGATGAAGAGGTTTTTATAAGGAGGGTGCTGTTCTCAGAAAAAAAGACTTACTTGGAACCTTGTCAACCACAGGCTTTCATTCATAAAAGATGAGATCTCTTATGGATTCAACTGGCTGTTGGGGTGGGAAAAGGTCACGGGACAAAAAATAGCCAACGTGCATCAGACACACAGCACGCTGTGAGTTTCTCTATGATGCTGGATCTTAAAACTACTGCATATATGAGACTCTAAACATTGAACATTCTCTCACAGTTTCTTAAAGCTAAACACACTTCTTGTAGCATTTTGATTGGGTCTAGAGCGACCTACTTTTGTCATTATCTCACAAAAAAAAATACCACTTTCTGTGACTGAATGTTTTAATTTGCCTTGTTTAACTTATACGCATAATACCTCAGAATTCTATGAAAAGCATATTACATGGTCACTGGAGTGAAACTGGGGGTTCAACTCTTCTGCAAACGTGTTGTGTCAATCCAAAGTGACAGTCCTGGCATCGGCGCTGGTCACAAGCCAGTAGTTTAGCACAACATTATTAAGTTATTTTACTGGATGGACAATCACAGCAGTAGCATAATTGATAAACAGTGTTGGTGATATTTTTTGCAGTCATTAATGTCACTGTGTGCGGTAAAAGTGAAAGCATGCCCTGAAATGAGGTGACAACAGCCTTCAGTTAACTGTTATCTATATTGATTTGTTTGAATATATACTGCTCAAAAAAGTTAAAGGAACGCTTTGTAAACACATCAAATGTCAGTGGCCTCCACCTGTTAAACCATTCCGTCTCATTGTTTCCCCTCTAGTGCACCA
>JBBPCY010130583.1:0-16674 GCA_037974405.1 Brachyalestes nurse | reverse complement strand
AGACAGAGAGAGAGAGAGACAGATAGACAGAAAGAGACAGATAGAGACAGACAGACAGAGACAGAGAGAGATAGAGACAGACAGAGAGAGAGAGAGAGAGAGACAGACAGAGAGAGAGAGAGAAAGGCATGTTGAAAGGTTATTGCATCACAGTATTGTCACATGTTTTCCATCATCAGCACCTCTGGAACACTCAACTGCATGATGAACTATAATATGCCCATTTTGTTCCCACCCACTCCACTTCTAAATAGTTTCCTTTTAGTAATGGGGGGTGCAATATGGTTTTGCTGCTGCAACTTGATTGCAAACTCAGAAAAAAAACATTAAGAAATATCAAAATGCACATTATAAAAATGCCTTCAAATTGTGCAAGATAACATTTTTGCAATGTCAATCTCCTGTACCTCACAGCCGGAGCGGAAGGGCTGGTCTCCGTACTCCTGCTGCAGCATGGGCACCACGGAGCTGCAGTAAAGAGTCCACCACTCCAGCAGGAAGCCGGGGTGTGTGGAGGCCTCCTGGACGTCCCCCCTCACCTGCCTCTGCTTTGGGTCATATGTGTAGCTCCATGGCTTTGTTCTTCCCAGGAAGTGCACCACCTTGGCGTTTGATCCGTACCTGTGGAGGATAAAGGGTAAACAGGGCATTTGGCTGATGCCCCTATCCAGAGTGACTTACAATCATTAGTTACAGGGACAGGCCATCAGGAACAACTGTGGGTTAAGTGCCTTGCTCAAGGACACAATGGTAGAAAGCAGGGTTCCAAACCAGGGGATGTGACTTTTTGCCAAAAACACTATTCGAAAATCGATGAGAACTATTCGAATATTATTCGAAAATCGACCCCCTCCGCCTACCGTGCCTGTAGGGAGTTTGACTGTTAGCGACACCTTCAGGCTGAATTAATGCGTGACATGAAATATTGTTTAGGAAACATCTTCATTTCTGTTCAGTGTTTTTTTCGCAGTCCCTTAAGGGAGATATGGCTAAAACAGTTTTCGATATAACTATTCGATATTCGAACGTATATCGAATATTCGACTATTCGAAAATCATGTCTCATCCCTAGTTCAAACCTGCAACTTTATGGTCAAGTGTTTTATCCACTAGGCTAATAAAAACTAAGTAAAAAACAGACCTAGTGAGGAAGCCAAGGGTGACAGAGATGCGCAAAAGCTCCCTAAAGTGCAACCAAAACTCAAAAGGGGACCCTTCCTCATCTGCTTGAGATGTTTCAGGACTTTTAGTACATAATTGTTTACTTATTGGATTTAACTACAGGTGCACAATACATCATCTGTTAATTGTTATCGTAAAATTGATCTTTACAACACTGATTTTGCGAAAGGCTACAATATGCAAATGAGCCTCTGACCAATCACAGGGTTTCTGACAGGGTGACGAATCACAGCTCCAGGTGAATTACTGGGTCTTCTGATGAATCGAGGTCTTCCTGTAATCCACCAAAGGTCTAGTTTTTAAGGTGTTGGCATAACCTGTTGTAGCCAGAAGGTGATAATTAGAGGTCTTGTTTTTGTGACATCACAAAAACTATGATTTGAAAACAGTTTTTGCAGCTTTTTTCTCCCATGTATGGACTGTATGGATGGGGTGAGTCAATGCACAAATTGAAACAATATTTATAGGCTTAATCCTTTTTAATGACAGAAAAGTAATGATTGGGCCCATCACAATATGTAGGAGTAAACCTCAGTACTGATATTTGGGGTCCATGTTGCGAAGCTCTAGATTTAACCTACTGAAAAGAAACAGTAGAGCGGTCTGATTGCTTGCACCATGAGTGATGGAAGAAAGTAAATTCTACTTGGCTAAACTGGGGAAGTTGACTCTATTGCCTTGGTTCTGTTTGTCCAGACAAACAGTCCTGTATCCTGATAGCCCTGATTAAGCCATCAGTTGACCATGTTAACAACTGACCAACAGTTTTGTCCAGTCACCAAATCAACAAGCTGCCATCTGTTGCAGGCTGGAGCTTATTTCAACAGTTCATTAATCGATTTGTGTTTGTGGCCAGCTCTGCCATTGTGCCAGACATACCAGAAACTAGCTATTCTCAGATACCAGGACATTTCCATTCCAGAACCAAGCCTCAAGGTATACTTAGGACAGTCATCAGCAGAAACAGGATGTCTCTGTCATCGGGTGCTTGGCAAAGAGATATAAGGCTATTGGCTAATGATTCTGCCTTTTAGAGGAGTGTAAGCCCTTTAATATCTGGTCTGGCCACACCGGGTCAGGATAATCTGTGTTGCCGGAGTGCTCTTTATTTACATGCATAATATCCTGATGCAAACACCCTGCAACAGATTGAGGAGAAGACCTTAAATCAGCACTTCTATTTCAGGCTTGTGGAGCCCGTCCCACAGACATTCAAGCCGTGGCAGGTCTCTCACCCGAGTCTCTGCCTGTAACCCCCCAGTTACTGAGGCTGCAGTGTCACAGGGCAGCATTCATGTGACTAGAGTATCCTCTTACTTTACTAACTGAACACCGTGATCCTCACTGCAGAACCCCAAAAACACTGGCAGGAACATGAACCCACAAATAAGCAAATGAAGCTTCTTTATACTGCTCAAAGTTCCAATCAGGACGTGCTGAAACTGCACATCCACATCACACATCTGAAGCTGACAAAGTGACCAGCTTTTGTAGCTGAAAAGTTTCTGTTAATGTTTGTTCACTTGCAAGTGACTTACATGAGAAATCTGCTTTAAATGGTCAATTTCTGACAAAACAAGTTCTAACTGATATGCTTCCATCTCCAATTTTATGTTTATATCAACTTTTTTGACTTCCCATTACCCACTGATGGCAATGATGACGACAAAAACAGCTTCATCATCAATAAATATTTTAGTAGTAGTCGCAGCATTATTCGTATTGCTTTGTGGCTCTAAGCGATATATACTCTGTTAGACTTTCGCAAACTGCACAACTAAAATAGTTCTTAAACCATGTGAAGTTATCAAGTAATCTCAAATCGACTTTGTGCTTTCTGACATACTGCTAACATGGACATAGTAGACATAGGACTTCAAGCCTGCTGAAGATTTTTGTAGTAAATGTCCCTTGGGCATTTTTTTTTATAGACAACAGTACATCACACAATGTCAAACAACAACAAAAAAACCTACTGAAGATTAGATCATCTGGCTATACTTGGGGCCTGGGGAAAATTTTGTGAATTAGTTTCTTTTAAAAACACCAGTTTTGCAGAAATAGTTCAGGCGTTCTCACTTACTGTTTGAAAGCAGGAAGGTAGGTGTAGATTGCTATGCTGCTCATGTTGTAGATAAATGGGAGGTGTTTTCTGATATCAGCTGTCGCCCAGTCACTAAAGAAGCCATTGAGAACTCCTTGATCCCCTCCTGCAGAACAGAGAGAGCATGATTAACAACTCTTACATACTCCTGGCACATGAGTGCACAATGAAAATGTATCAGATTCAGATCTAACTCTACAATCTCCAATGAAAAGGTTAATGATGTGACAATGAGGAAAAGATGATCAGCACTTCAGGCAGCCTTGAGAGGGACCTCAGCAGCAGTATATCATAGTGACAGTTCTTCTTGATAGGAGATCAACGAAGCAAATTCTCTTCAGTACAAACCGAGGAGATAAAAATAACCTTGAAACTGTCACTATTCATCTGGGGTGTCTGCACTGCAACACTTCGCCCCCCTGACCTGGCAGTTATTTATTGTACTGTAGTACACGGCAGTACAGTGGTGCAGTCGTGGAAACAAGTATAATGAGAATGTGAGGTGGGACTTGTTGGAAAGATGGTGGTTTTCAGCAATGGACTCTTGGCATTTCTGAAGGCAGCAGGGTTCTCTGTTCAAACACGGTAGGCATGGTACAAATAAGCACAAACAACCCATTCACCTGTAACACGCCCGCCCAAACCAGCCCCAGGCATTTCAGAAACGTGACCAAACACATGTACTGACTTACAAGAGGCACTCAATCTTGCTGAGGGATACAGTTCAAGTTATTACAACAAATCTACCAGATTCGTTTTTTCTATTTGTAGATTTTACAATGCCACCCGTACATACAAGGCAAACCCAGTCCAGACTGTTCTCATTCATGGTGGAATGAGCTGCCAATCACACTTGCTCTTCTTATCTGAATAAGCTTACATCTTCTTACACTACTCTGTACTTAAAGACCTAGCACTTAGAACTCTTCTCATTCTCACATTGTCCTGAGGCTTCAGGACTGTAAGTCAAACTGTAAGTCATTATGGATAAAAGCATCTGCTTAATGGGTGTAATGCAATCTTTAGTACATTCGTAATATATAGAGTAGACAAAATACAAATGATCATTTAATTTTCTGGATGGACAACTGAACAAGACACCCAGGCTTGATTATCACCAGCCTGCTGAACATAGTAAACAAAAAGTTGCAGTAGAAATGAAAAAGTTACTGAAATGTATCAGTGTGTAAAGGATTAGAGTCTTTCTAAACCTCTGGGCTCCAACGAACCACAGCGAGAGCGGTTATTTCCATTTGTAGAAACCAGTAGTAAATCTTTCCAGGACTGGCCAGTCTACCTACATTAATCCAGGAGAGCAGAGAGAACTCAGCTGGGGTGTCTCATTAGCATCCAAGACCCGGTTTACACTTGTTTTTAAAAATGCATCCTTGGCGATCAGATTAGAAGTAGACAACGCTTAATACACGTATAAACAACCACCACGATGCACCACGATCTGATCACTCAAACCACTTTGCTGAGGTCTGGGTCCCCTCCCCCCTCCAACAGACTCTTTACACTGCTCCCATCTTGTGATCTGATCACCCAAGGTGCATTTTAAAACCAAGTGTAAACAGGGATTAGTGAACTGCAGGCCTCAATCAGGTCAGCATTCACAATTCCACCATTAGAAGGAGACCAGGCAAAACTTGTATCCATGGGAATGTTGCAAGTGAACACAACTTCTGACCAAGAGGAACAAGAAGTTTGTCACATTTGCCAAAAAACACAGACTGAGCTATAGTTATACGAAGTGTTGCAGTTCTTGCTGCTAAAACAGGACATAACCAGTTAACTTTAGATTAACTTTTTCACATGAATGATACATGTGTTACATTTCCTTCAATAAATAACATGATCATTTAAAAACTGTTCAGTGTTCTTGTATGCTACTAAATTTCCATGAGGGTGTGAAACCATTTACAATAGAAATTTAAAAATGAAGGAAATCAAGGGTGGGGGCTGTTCAAAGTCGGAAAACCACCAGTGACTTTTTCCAAACTTAAATAAATCAATAGAAAAATAAATGGCGCGTATGCAAAAGTGCCATGAAGCTGACAAATGCAACAGGAGTAAAGTAACTGTGAGAATAGCAAAAGGTCAGCAATTACTTAATTCTGCCCCCCCCCCCCTTTTTTTTTTTAAAAGAGCCAAACCCACGAAAACATTTCTGCCCCCACCATCAGCTTTCCTTGGTTGGACTAAAAGCATTAAAAGCCCTTTGTTTTTACTAAAGGTCGAGTTCTGAGAAAGCACTCATTCACTCGGTGCATGCTCACTGTGTAGCACTGTGGAGCAGGTTGCTGGGGTGCAGACATGTAGTTCAGTTCAGAAAAGTGTGTAGTAAAGACAGAAAAGCATTTTGAAAGCAAGACACCCCTCTGGTACCTTTTAAAAATGCTGCTCAGGTCACACGTTTAAATCAAGCCTCTACATTTATACATTATGTGGTGATCGTAACTGAATTGAGGTGCCATGCTATTCTGGGACTTTGTAAACAGGCACATTTAGACACATGTGAAAACCAGGCAGGCTCACATCTACTGAACAAACGTTAAACATTAACTGTCTGCAGTGCAGAAGAACCAACACAGTGTTAGATGAGTGGAGAAGAGGAGTTAGCAGAAAAAAAAAAATCTGACTGTCCTGAATATCCTCCCCCCACTTAAGATGGAACATTTCTTTATCAGAAGTCTTTTTAGGGAATAAAGGGTAGTCCTTGCAGTATGAGCACAAATTTACATCAACATATATATAACATTTCTAATGGTATATTACATAATGGCAGAACAGAACAAACAGAAAACAGTGAGGTAGGCTAAAAGGGTTCTTATTTTACTACAATAGCCATTTCTAAAAAAAAATATTCTGCAACCAATTTGTGTAAAATAGCTAAAACAAAACTAAAGAATAAATATATAAACTTGTTATTGCTGCTTTCTTTTTAGAACATCTTCCGAAACAAAGTGTGCTATTAGACTAAGTACAAGCTGCTTCATAAACAGAGGAGAGCCAGTACTTGTAAAAGTTATGGAATCCAGCATTTGCTCTCACAGTCATATGTAAAGCCTTGTGAAAGTTCCAGCAAGGTTTGAACATGTATCTGACCCCTCTGTGTTTTATAGACCCTGCTGGTTGACCACCTCGCCTCTGATGACTATAACTATTAGCCGTCATGATATATGAGCACTTTTGGTTTTGAGGTGATAAAGTGAAAAAAATAAAAGTGACCATTCTGACATACGTGGACACACCACAGCACACACTGTGAACAGCAGGCAATTATTCCTTTGTGTTTAACCCATTCACCAAGTGAACACAGCGCCCGGAGAGCAGTGTATGCAGACGGTATCTCACTCAAGGGAACCTCAGAGGTGCCACTAGTAGTCTTGGGAATCAAACCCATGACTTCCTGATTGCTGGGCAAACACTCTAACCACTAGGCTACCAGTCACCCCAAGTGAGGAGCCTGATCACTAGTGCTTCCAATGGCACCAACAGTGACTTGGCAAACTTTACAATTCATGTTCTTTGGCTCCAAGTCAGCATTCTTTGAACCTAAACCACTTCTGAATGACAGACGAAGCTCCTCTCTTTGGCATACTGCACTAAATCTAAAAAAACAGGGCTGGTTAGGCTGGCTCGGGCAGTGTTCATTAAAAGATGATGATATCCATCGTGTACTCAAAAGCATACTGTATGTTATAAGATGACCGTATTTGACACATCTAGATTGAGGCATACAGGCCATTTTAGAGAGAAATCGGGTCCAAAACCCATTTTGAGAACTGGCCAACACCAGAAGAAAATGTCAGATTGAATACTGCGGAGAGTTAAACCCAATTATGTAACAACTTCATTGTCTCATTTTATTATATTTATATTATACTAGAAAGCATTTCAGTTTGGCACACATTTGCATTTTAAGTGATTAAGAGGCAGGTTTAACTGAAACTGGGTTTAAATAGGGTTTGACCTGGTTAGGGCATGGTACTTTTAAATTGGATACTTCATTGTAAAAACACATCACTATTTTTTTTGTTTTGTAGTTTAAAACAAAAAAACAAACACACTGCTCAAAACATACACACCTAAAACAAACCATTCAAACATATACCCTACTCCCATCGTTATGCAAAGATTGGCCTTACACCATTTTTTACCAGAAACTACTATATACTAAATACATGCATATTGTAGTGAAGCTCTCATTTCTGCAGCGGATTCACTGCACATTACACAACCAGAAACCCAACTACAGAAAAAGGTCACCGCTGCCATGTTTCTGCAGAAGGACGTTATGTACACT
The DNA here is from genome assembly GCA_037974405.1 of Brachyalestes nurse. Taxonomy (NCBI): domain Eukaryota; kingdom Metazoa; phylum Chordata; class Actinopteri; order Characiformes; family Alestidae; genus Brachyalestes; species Brachyalestes nurse. Next base: position 9,079 of record JBBPCY010130583.1, on the reverse strand, counting down.
GATGATGGGAAATGAGCATCGCATGCAAGTCCCTCACACACAACTTCAGGCCTGAGGAAAGACATTTCTCCTCACAGACCAGGTATGACAGAACTCCTCAACAAGTGCAATTAAAAGGGTCCACATATGAGGGTGTGTTCTGATCACGTAGTGAATTAGCAGCTCCGATGCTACCCGAGTGTGCTGGAGTTTAAAATAGGAGCTCCGAAACGTCCCCCTGGGGGCTTTCCTCATGCGAGAGGCTCCACAAACATTACATGGGCTTCAGAGTCTTCATTTCGAGGGGATGAGCGAGGCTCTGTAAGAATGCACCTCGCCTGTTGCTGCTTTACTTTGGCAGAAGATGAGAGTGAGGCCATATGTGCCAACATCACCGCTGGCCATTGGCGCTGGTGGAATAGAGGAAATGGAAAGATGCCCTTGGAGTTCACCTTGTGCAAAGGATTTAACTATTACATCTCCTTTATATCAGATGTTCGACACTCAACCCAACAGAACACAGAAAACCCTCTTTCTCTCTGCTCATCCTCGCTTTAAACTTGTAAGTCCGTCACTAGAAACCGAGGTTTCGGCAATTCAGAAGCAAGGACTCCACTAAAAGAAAGATTTGCTCCAATAAGTAGTTTCAAAGTTTGAAAGTAAGGATAATCCTGCTTATATGCTGAATCCACCACTACCTTATTCCAGGCTACAAGAACCATAATATAGGACAGACAGAAAATGTCAAAAGGTCAGAGCAAGTTCAAGTCGTGCATACCACAGCACTGGAAGACAAAAATAAACCACTATTAGCATCGGTCAAATGCCATCAGACCATTTTGTGTCATTCACATGCAAAAGGAGCACATCGTGGGACGCTCCAGTGGTGAGTGCATCACTAAAGGTCCCCTGTGACCCACAATAACACCGATCTAGGCTACTGTCCTGTTTATTTAAAACTGCAATGGGCCTCCACACTCATTATCACGAACAAAAACCAGTTCATTGAACGTGGTCCAGCCTCCAAGATGCAAGCAGTCGCAATTCATTTCCAGTATTCCTACACTGCCCACCCAGCCCACCTACCAAACTAATGAGCCTCTTGATGAACCCAACTGAACCAAACAAGCAAGAATAGACCCATTGTCTAATCACACTGAATACAAGCCCACTTCATTATTACACCCTCCCTCTTCTATATCTGTTAGTAATGGTGATGATAACTGAATCGCTACCAGTTGCTTTGCGACAAGACGCATGAAACTAGCTTGGCTTTAACCGGTTTGATGTGAAAAGATGCAACGTAGAGAAACTCTTCACTATGGTGGTGATAGGAACCATGTTTAAGGCTAAATTTTATTTCAAAACTATTGTACAACTCTTTTTAAAGCTTAAAATGAGTATGTTGGTATAGGCTATGGATAAAGAAATTGTAGTATTTTATTAATATAGATACAGCCCCATTCAACTTCCTTTAAATCTTTTATGGTAACACATTTAAGCAAAATTTTGCATAATGTGACACATTATGTGACTAATAATAATAATAATAATAATAATAATAATAATAATAATAATGTCAGGGTAGTCAGGAAAGCCAAAGCCACAAGTTATGACCAACATGAAATTAGAGATGGACTCACGTCAAACAGGCTTTTCTACTGATAAACCAAAACAGGGTGTTTTGAGAAATTACATCTTTACATAAAGAAAACTGCCAGGCAGCAAAAAGAGTAAAAATTATTTCAATTGGTTCCAATTTGCTTGAAATTGTCAAAGAAAGTCAATGGAACATATATGTACCATTCTCATAATTCCTGGTTTTAGAGGCACTTAACCCTTCAGTCTTGCTCCCATCACCAGCACTGACTCAGCAACATTCTCTTGAACAGAGCATTTCACAGCAAACCCCTCGGTTTACATTTTAATGGATCAATTATACAGAGGATTTGAAAGATCCCTGGAATTCCTCTTTTTAAAATAAACATACATTTATTCAGCTCTCGTCTGGGATTGACCACTGCCCATTAAAGTTCTAAGAACCTCCTTTAAGAGGCGACTACATTAATGCAGCCCTCTGCTCCTAGAGGCCAGAGAGTAAAGGAGTGGCATGAAAGAGACTTTTGTCTGCTGGCGGCTCCAGTGCCAAATTCCCCATGTGGACCGTGTGCATTTTGGAGAACCACAGTGAGAGCCTGAGAGTACTTTGGGGTTGTGTAACATCCAGGGGTGGAACTGGAGCTTTAGGTGTTCACTTGAGCAGATGAGGTGCGACAGTGTAATTAGCCCTGTCAGAATCAGAAAGGAAGGAGGATCTGAGGTCTGCCAAGTGTAAAGTTATGTACTGTAGAGATTTCTGCTAGATCGGATCGAAGGAATGAAGAACACAGTGGCACAAGTCCATGGGAAAATAGGTTCATTTAAATGAACCACACCCAGACCATCAACCAAGAATACATCCAGAGGGCAAACACAGCCATGGGCCAAGATAGGACATAGCCTGGGCATGGAAAAGCATCTCAAGAAAGACTTCTTTCACAGATGCTGTAAACATTCAAGGACGTTTAACAACTTATGTCAACAAATGTCAGATTAGTATTAGGGCAACCCAAGCCACTCTGGACGTAAGTGCTGAGAGGTGGCTTTTAAATAAACAAATACCACCCATATTTCTGAAGCCATGTTCATTTTAGAACATCTTAAGCACCATTTCTCTCATTTCTAACATCAATGTGTGTCTGGGCAGAGAGGCTGTACAGCTAAAATCATCTTGAGGTTGCTGACCAAACATTGCCAAAAACTAATGGGTGAAAAAAAAAAGAAACATACATTTCTGTGCCACATACTGTCAAATACCAAAAATAAACCTTCTAGGTCTAGTAGTTATACCATAACTTCGGCAGATATGGGTCTTAAAATTCATCTCAAAAACAGCCTCTAAAGAGCAGCATAGCAAAAGTAATAGGTTGTGTTTTGTTTATGCTCACAAAAGTACTACAGAATATCATGTTCATGACAATGAGTCCACCAAAAAAAATAAATAAATAAATAAATAAAATAAAAACACCATGTCAACATGTCCATCAAAACAAAATATTGGTTTAGTTTCATTGTTATTGTAGCAAGTTTACTGAACACATGGCGGCGGCAGTGTTCAGCTGCAAAGGAAAAAGTTCAATTTATTTCATACTTTTTAAATTTCAGTAATCGTGACAGCCCTGATGTCACCATAAGTTAGTACTGTTGGTTGTTCTTTCAGTTTCAGTTTTTGAAAAGAAAAATGTTCAAGATTGTATCACTTTTCCTGTCACTGCAAAAAAACAAAAAAGCATGTCCATGTATTGAAAATATACTGAACATCTAATTGTAATCGAACTTTTGGCTGGCAGTGTTTATATTTCAAAATAAGACCTGAAACCTTTCAAACCTGAAAGCCACCCCTCCACACACACACACACACACACACACACACACAGCATTACTTGCCATCAAAGCTGCCGTGCTCAGTGCAGTACTGGAGGAGTTTGCCATAGGTTTCGTTGGAGGGGCGCAAGACGAACACTCCGGAGTTGAAACAGTCGGGCCAGCCTGGATCTGGAGCTGCTGATAACTCCTCTCTGTCGAACAGCTCATCAATATTTGATAAAACCTGCACACAGACCCCCTGGTTACTGCAAATAACCACAATTACTGACCAAACATAGCAGGACATATAGTCTCTGCACTACTGCATTGAATTCAAGACCAAATCAGTTTCCAACTTAACCCCTAGTGGGTTTACAGGACATGCTAAGGGTCTTATAAAGCACATCATTTAACCTTTTGTTGTATGGAATTGTAAACAAAAAAAACCTTTTAGATATGTTGATGTTTTTCAATTTAAATTCAACAAGTTACAAATACTTATTGTCTTTTAAAAGTACTTTTTAAAGGTAGCGCAGAAACATTTATGGTTGGAAACCCATGACAGAACAGTAATCTCTCATGATTGATGTAGTGTAGTGATTAACATCTCCGCCTTCCAAACAAGAGATTTTGGTTCAATTCCCACCAACACTACACCAATAAGACTCCTTGAGCAAGACTCAACATTCAACTTCATCTGGGATTTGCAAAAGTTTGGATAAAACTGCCAAAACAATGTAAATTAATGTGAATTTATATGTTTGGAGTGTTCTGAATGCAGAACTACAACTCTTGGGAGTAAATGTAATACCACTTAACATATAACCTTTTGTCTTAATTCATACAACTGCAGAATTTATTATAGTATGTTATTGACAGGAATTGTTGCTTAGTTGCTGAGATCCAACACCAGTGCATAGCCCATTCCACTGAAACCACACTGGATAACAAACACCCCTAAGAGAACCTCATGCATGTCTTAACAAAGCTCCGTTGGCACTCTACTCCAACCACTTGGCTTAGAGGGCTTAACCTCATTCTGAGCCAGGAAATCTACCAGCAGCCCGGACAACTCTCAGTATCCCAGTTATACCTTCAGAATTAAACAGCACGTTCCAGAGTGAATAAAAAGTCTCAGTTAAGAAAAGACTCTGGCAACTGGTCCTTATTCAAGTGTTGTAGGCTCTACCATGTAAGCTGATAAGACCTTAATTAATTTTTTCAGCCTGACTCAGCTTGAGTGTAAAGCTCACATATTCACCTTGAAGCACAAATAATGCAGCTCATAGACCTGAGCTGCAAACTATGAGCTGTACTACAGTCCAGTGTATGAGATGATACCACTGAGAGCTTATTCTGTGGTAAACTGTGATTTATTCTCCATGGCAGACTTATATGGCTGATTAAAATATTAAAAAGTTAACCCTGATTAATCATATTTTGAGAAGTTAATATCATAATTAATCAGTACTACTTTCAGTATCTTACCAACATGATTATCATGTAAACATAAGATTCACATGAAACGGAACATGAAAAGCACCTGATTTCCACAAAACGAGCATAGTTTCTACTTTACGGCCAACATTAAATGAGAGGAATGATGGCTGTGCATTCCAAAAAAACAAAACAAAAACCCAGCATGTGTTTTAATTTTTTAATTTATTTTACAGAATTTATTGATCCCAGAGGAAATTGCCCGCCACAATTTGTGGGGACATGGGTATCTCAGTGGTGCCACTGGCAGTCCTGGGATACAAACCCACGATTTTCTGATCAAAAGAGCAACTCCCTAAACACCAGGCCACCTTACATTAAACAATTCCAACTCCTCTGTAATTGTTTCACTCGGTAAAAGAAAAAACAAACAATCACTTTAAAAGACAAGTGAGAGCCTGTAAATAAGTCTATTTTACTGCAGAGCAGCTGGGCTTTAGATGGTGATACACTAATACAGATGGTATGAATGGTCACATTAGGAAGACTGTCCATTGCTGTAGATTGATTTAGTCATTTTAGGTGCCTTTTTTTTTAACTCCTTGACACTCACCAGTGTGTCTGCGTCCATGAACACACATTTGGAATAGTGTGTGAGTGTCCAGCAGTGGAGCTTGGTAAAGGTCACTCCCAGATCAGGCCTCTTCATCATGGCTAGGTGCGCTGTGTCTCCACTGTCCAACACATCCACCAGCCTGACTTCATCGAAGATCTTATGAAGCACTGCCCTGCAGAAGAGAAGACATACCACAACAATCCAACTCAAATCAAAACTACTACCATCACCTTTTTACTCACGCCTAACCAGGAGAAACGTATTAAGCACACTGTGATTATTTACAGCCACTTCTAATGAAAAGGGACGTTTTGTAAAAAAAAAAAAAGACTTATTTTTCCAGGTACAAACATTTTTTAATATTATAAATCATATGTAAGGAATATAACTGATCTAGCCTTCCATTAATAAAAAAGGACCCAATCATTGCAAACCACCAAATTTGTACTTTCTGTTCTCCCAGTGCTAGAACAGATTTTTTGAAGACTTCTTTGAAGACATATATAAATAAAACAGGTATATAGTACAGCTGAGAAATCTCAATATGACCTAACAAGGAGGTATTTTCTTGGTTCAAATGAAGTGGTTTTATGGTAGAAGTAATAAAGTCAAAGACACTTGGGTTTCCCCATTCAAGTCATTCTTGCCAATGGTATTCAGTGGCTTTAAAATTGTGTGTATAACTACTCTGGTCCTTGGGCACCAGTACTGTTCTCCTGTTCTCTTTTAAAGTTCACCAGAACCTTAAAAGACTACTGTTGTGTACAACTCTTCACTCTTATACAAGTACCACTGCTGCTGTCTGAGCAAAACTGCTCGATAATGAAATCAGTCCAAATCAGAACATGATTTACACCGTCCTTTTGAAGCCTGACAAATGACAAGAAAACGCATGAGGCCAGGCTCCTATTTACATTGGATTTTGACATAACTATTTTAAGTGTTCACTTACTAACAATATAAACCATTGTACTCGCCTAAATTGTACTCCATCACTATGACTGGTGTATAATATTGGTCCATTCAAAGCTGCTGACAGCAGTATTTTAATCACTCAGTATCAGGCAAACGTGCATTCATAAAGCTCAATGGGCTGAAAACCGACTCAGATCCTTATTTTGTTCCTGTAAAAGTAAAACAATCCACAGTTCACCAAAGAGCTGTGAGGAAGTTGTAGTGACAAGAAAAGCTACAAACAATCCAAAACTCAGAGAAACCCCAATAAAATACACAGTTTGCTGTCCAGGGCTGCAAACCCCTTTACACAAACTTGCTCAGGGTTTAGGAGAATCGCCATTCAGTATGTGGTGAATCCAGAGTTGGGTTTAGTCATGCAGGAAAATGAAATCCTCTATTTTAGGTGTCATTTTTTGAGCAGTGATCAACTCCAAGAACTGTGAATAATCTAATGTGATAAATAAAAATATCAACCAACTGATCAAATCTGAACTGGTTTGGGAGCTCCTACCATTACTAGCTACAGAACTTTTCATATGGTACCATCTCAGTGATCACACAACTTCATCTACTACCCAAAAAAAGAAAACCACACACACAACCTTTTAATTTCCTGGCGTGCTGGCCCTGGCCCGACCTGTACTCCCAATAGCTAATCGGGACAAACCTGCAAAACAGCAGCTGAACCCGTACAAACCCTCCCTGCCACATTAGACCACTGTCCAAACCAGCAACTCTTACAGTTCAGTAAATCAATGCTCACCCATTTGTATCGCATCCAACCATTTCACCCCAGATGCTCCCATATGCTGTTCCAATTGTGAAAAAGCACAAAAATCCCTCTAAACAATATTATTACTTTTAAATTAATGCTCATACAAACACAGGAACACTGGAACCTTTCCTGTCTCAAACACACTCTAATACTGAACCCCTGTGGTTTACATGCAGGCCAAACAGGACCCAGTTTCCCAAAAGCATCTCAGTGTTAAGATCTTCTAAACTGCTAAAGGGAGTGTTCAGAGTGATGTTCACTAGGGATACACGATAATATCAGAATCATATCAGTACATCAGAAGATGCTTTAAAAAAAATCTATATTACACAGATTTAGGGGATTTTATTCATTTTGCTGCACTTGTAAACCTATAAAATGAATGTTATAATTCTCCATAATGCTTATCCAGGTAGATTTACTCCCAGTTATGATATTTTATAGAAGATTCATGTATCAGCATCAACAAACATGTACATAAAAAGTAGTAGATATAATAATTGGCCTACAGTTTCCATATTGGCCAGATCAATGGACGATGCTATGAACAAGAGATTAATTCATAAAAGCACAATTGGTTCTTTTTCAGTATGAAAAATTATTCATTTTCTTTCTGGTGGCCAGCAGTGGGACCGGCATAGTGCGCATGGTCAGAAACAAGTGAACCTTTCAGGGAGCAAACGGTGTTGCATTCATTCATTTTCTCTAACCGCTTAATCCTTACTAGGGTCGCTGGTACCTGGTGTCTATCCTGAGGTCTCCGGGAGCGAGGCAGGGGCTCACCCTGGTGGTGCGAGCGCACGCACACACGGGCAATTTAGAATCCCTAATTCATGTGACGTGCACATCTTTGGACTGTGGGAGAAACCCGGAGACTCCGGAGGAAACCCACACCACCACGAGGAAAACATGCAAACTCCACACACACACCCCAGGTCCTGGATTCAAACCACCAACCTGGAGATGTGAGGCAACAGTGCTACCTGCTGCTCCACCGTGGGGCCTTGTTAGATTACATAGCTTTACAAATTCAACTGCTCTTAAACAGTACTGTGCAAAGGTCTTAGACACCTATGTAAACCGTTTTAAAATCAATTTTCTCAGCATGTCTTTCTGCAAAGGTAGTATTAGAATAAATGCAAACAAAAAAGAACACAGTAAAAAGTATCAGGATTTGATATTGTAGTTGATAGTGTGAGCTGGTGAGGAAGAAAAAAAACAAAAAACAAACAAACAAACAAAAACAGCACACTGCTGGGGTCCGTTCTTCGTACGTTGCTTGACACATCCAAGATGAATTGACACATCTATGATGAGATCATCGTGCTAATTACGATGTGGCTAATTTGGTTTGATTAGTATGGCTGGATTGAGTTATCTAGGACTATTGCACGTTCGTGCGTTGGTTTAAAAGGCCATATGCATCAACAGTAGAAACACTGACCACAGCCCCTTCGAGATATATATATATATATAGAGCTGTAACGATATACGATACAAAACTGTTTCACGAACCCGTGTCGCAGTGTGAGGAGGGTGAATCGGGTGCTGACGGGATTCCGTGGTGGCCCAAATTTACAACGGAGGCAGGCGGTTTTAGGGCCGACATTTTTAAAATATCGTTTTAAAATTTTTTTCCTTAAAAAAAATATCAAACCCTCTATTTTTTCATTATCCCCGCGTTTTTTTTGCGGGTTGGGCGGGGCCAGCACAAGATTTCGTCGCCGGCACAAGATTTCGCCACCGGCCCGAAATTACCATTGGCCCACCGGGCAAATGCACGGTATGCCCGATGGCCAGTCCAGCACTGGTTCCCTGCCCAGAAACATACGTTTTTCACCGTAATAGGAGGATTTTCACGTCAGTTTCTTTTCTTTAACCAATAGCTGAGGGTCTTAGGGTTTCAAAGA
>JBBPCY010130575.1:0-16678 GCA_037974405.1 Brachyalestes nurse | reverse complement strand
CACACACACACACACACACACACACACACACACACACACACACACACACACACACACACACACACACACGAGCGCGCACATACACACCCCTCCCGCGCCATTCTGGGAAGTCTGCTTTTCTTTTCCAGTGTCTCTCTGTACTTACTGACAGTTGCAGCAGGACCCTGTGTACCTTTATAGATAAGGTTTTATATATAAAGTCAAATGCTTTTTTTCTATTTATTTTGGTTAAAACTGCAAAACTTCTTACAAAACATCTTCTGTCATCTTATAAAGGAAACTGGTTTTATTTGACATATTTTCATTTATAGGTGTTCACTTAACAACTTTCCAGTATTTAACAAGAATACAAATCGACAGTTTATGAAACAAATGAATGAGTTGAAAAATAGGCTGGTAGTGTATATTTTACAAATTGCTAGATTTTCACATTTTAAACCTGTATTGGAATGACAAAAGATGCCTCTCCTGACTGGTATCTCCATCTGGTGGACCAAAGCAGCAGCTGTTTAACATTCAAACCTTTGTTTCTGATCTCAGAGGAACAGGAGGGCTTGATCAGTCATCAAAAATGCCTTCAAAATGTCCAACATAACATTTGATCTGTGTAAGTATCATTATTGTTTTCTCCGCCAGGCCTAATCAGAAATAAATCCAGAATCAAATTCAAAATGGAAATAATTTTTCGGTCTTTGTTTTACAGTGCATGTGCTGCAGCACTACGTTTAGGGATGTACGATAACTAGTAATGTGTACATATATATATATATAATCTAGCATATCTCATATAACCTGAAAAATTAACCATGACTGAAGCTTGAACACAATCCTCCCTCAGTAACAACACTATTAAAAACTCAGGCCTCTGCTTACAGACACTTTTATTGCCAAACAGATCATTATTCCGAAACAAGTGAGTGAAGCTCAGCTTTAGCTGTAATATAAGCTAGACTGGATCCTTCATTGCCCCACAGCTTGACTCCTGTGTTTGCTTTCCTCAGGGCGACGTTTTGCTATGGAGTAAAACACACCCAGCAAACGTGCCTGGGCAAGCAGGATCTGAGGAAATATTTTTGCATTTTATTAACTGGAAATTCTTTGCAGTTATTAGTTACATATACATGTCCTCAATAGCCCAGACACATTCTTAGTCTAAGAATCTGGACAGATGATTAAAAAGTGAATAGTTACAGTCCAGGTGACATGCACAGCGACATAGTACAACTCTTTTAGGGCTGGTTGTCATATCCTGGACAACAGACTCAGTCCTCCCATGATGATGAAGAGTAAGACTTTTACCCTCTTAGAAAAAAATGAAATAAATAATGAAATGAACACAAAGAAACTGGGAAAAAAATAAAGAAAGCTGGAAAAACACACGTTCAGCTTCAGTAAAAGAATCTTCTTTGACAAAAATAAAAGGTGCTGAAAGTAGAAAGAATAAAATCTGAACTCCAGAAAGGATATATTTGGCCTAAGACTGACTGTTCCTTGGGTTTCTTGACTGCTTAAGGTGATTATATTCTCATGTAGCCAAAATTAGTTATGAAAAGCAGGTAGGCTCATTTTCATTCATTAAACTAAACGAAGGTAACCGGGCTGCTGCTAATAATAAGTATTTTAACATTCAAGTGCAAGTTTCTTGCTCACTTCTGAGCTAAACTACAGTTACAGCCTGAGTTCAATCCCAAATTATTTTGCTGTCCCAAGACTTGGGGCTGAGAACAGCATAAGGGCCCCCTTGTACGAATGACATTAGTAAATGCCGTAAATGTAGATGGAGTGGAGATATGAGCCTCATCAATGTCTTCCTTTAGAGCTGCGTCAACAAAGGCCCTAAATACGTCCTGATGTGATTAACCTGCCCTCATTATCTTCCTCCCTCATTAGCCGTCGTATGTTTGTGTGCCATTTCCAGGATGAAAAATCGTTATGTCAAACCCGGGAAGTCTCAAACAGACAGCAGATCATGAACCATCTAATTCTGCCCTCTTTCAAAGAGGTTTCTAGGAAAAGTCTTTAATTGGTGTTAAACCTTTGCTTATGTGGAGTTTCCTTTTTGAAGGCCTTTTAAATGCACATATGTTGCTTACAAAACTGATTCAGTTCTTCAGAGATGCAGAAGTTGTTCTATGGCATTGCACCAAAGAATCTCGTACAGAGCTCATGTCTTTCTCACATGAATTTGAGCTTTTGTAGGAAACATGTGTCTATAAAACTCATTCCTTTTATTAGTGCAAACCATGGATCACATGTTTCAAACTCATTTTTGGCATAAATGGTTTGACAGTTTCAGATTTTTTTTTCTCTCGTTTTTTCTTCAGAATTCTCTGTAAATTCCACTGTTTTTTTGATGGTCAACCAAGAGGTGTTTAGTGTCAAGTGTTTTTCAGCTTTAACACCGGAACTCCTTGACTAACGAACATGTATGACTAAAAACAGTAGCTTCTATCTGGAGGTCTGAATTGGTTCCATGTTGCAGATAACAGTGTGTCCGTGTCAGAATCAACATATACTGGTCTATTACAGACTGAACTAAACACGATCATTTGAACATTTGATAATTTGACACTGTTGGTAATTGGTTGGGTATAAGCTTCCTTCAATCGTTGGCTACCGTAGCCTCGTTAGCTCCAGTGCCAAAACCAAAGAACCGAATTCAGAAACCCAGCATCTCTCAGTTTGATCGATTGCAGTTTGATTAATGGTAGAAAGAGTGGCAAATTGCTGCCCTCCTCTATCGCTGAAGCAGAACTCCGTCGCCATCGCCTGTGTTTTGCTGTGCTGAAAGGCAGCTTGTTCAGCAAGTAGAGAGTCTGGACGAGCAGAGCCGAGCACACTTCAGAGCTGAAGCCTCCTCGAGTTCCCCTGAGCTCAGAGGCAGAAAATGAAGAAAACGTGCTGATCAAAATCCTCCTGAAGTTTGGGAGCTCCGCTGGACTTCTCCTGCACTTGTTTTGCTCACAGCATCCATCAAGTTTATTTATGTTTTATTTGGGTGAGGAATACAACAGAGCCCTGTCTGCTGACAACTGGAGGGTCCACCTGTGAAATCAGTCATGGGGCTTGTGTGTGTGTGTGTATGCCTTAGGCCTGCAATGATTAGTCCGCACACTCAACAAACTGACCACGCTGCTCAAAAAAAAACTTTGGATTTTTATTCTTTACATTAAATCTGAAGCTCTCTGTAATGCTCTGTGATGCTCATGTTGTCCACACACTCATTCTGACAGACTGTAATACACTACATGAAGCCTATAGGGAGATGTGACTTCTATTGTTTCATATAAAATATGCTCTGTAATGTTTTTGTGATCCACGGCCTCATTCTGACAGACTGTAATACACTACAGGAAGCATAGGGGGCGATATGGCTTCTATTGTTTGTTTTAAAAAGCTCTCTTTGTGTTCTGTTTTGAACTGAACGAAGGATTTTATTGTCTCTGAAGATCATCGCCCCCATAGACAGCTTTAGGTAAATCCCTTTTGAAAACCAAGCAAAGCACAAAGGCATTACATACACACACCTACTTGTTGTCTTAGCTCATGGAACAGATCCTCTTCTCTTATATTAGCTTTGATAGAGTAAACAGGAAGTACACACACACACACACACACACACACACACACACGCTCTCTCCCTCATATATACACATATAAAAACAAACACTCTGAAGTGTAAACAGACCCCGAGCGATGCAATCTCGCGAATTCACGCGGCAGAGTGGAGAATCCTCCAGAGGAACCGGAGGTTTTGGAAAGTGTGGCTGCTCCTTAATGAGGCTCAGGTGAGATTGCCCCACATCAAGACACAGTTCATCTGGTAGCAGTGAGCCAAACATCAAGACATCTGTGCACACTTAAAGGGACACTGCAGCCAATATTGAAGTTTAACCATCTCTACATCTGTTACACACATGCCTATTCACCTCCTATAGTGGCACAGATGAGGTTTCCAGCGGGACATTTTCCGGTTTGAACACTAAGAAAACACCCCTCTGATGGTGTCTCTTGAAGGTGAGAGGAACTGTCGGAAAACTACAACGACTTTAGTGTGAATAGTTCAGGGCTAACGTATCACTCTATAACTATTAGCATCTGCATCACCGGCTAGGCTGAGCAGTCAGTTTATTATTACTTCAAAAGCACGAAGAGGACAGAAGCTCATGAATTCTGTTAAAATGATGATGCTCTTAATGGGCACTTGATTAGAAAAACCCATATTTTGCCCCTCTTTCTGGCCACTTTATTAGAAACAACCACCTTTTGCTTTCCACATTTGGCTCCCGCTCACTGGCCACTTTATTAGAATCACCTACCTTTACATTTATGGCATTTATCAGATGCTTTTATCCAAAGCGACTTCCAGTCCCTAACTACAGCGGACAGTCTTCCTGGAGCAACTTGGAGTTAAGGGTCTTGCTCAGGAACCCAGTGGTAGTTTTGCTGAAGGTAGGATTCAAACCCATGACCTCTTGGCAAGTGTCCTATCCACTAGGCCGCCACCAGCCCACTCACTGGCCACTTTATTAGAAACACCTACGTTGTAGCTCCAGTGTACAGGTATACAGTGGTAGAATACTCTATTGCTGAACAGTATACATGTTTTCTCTCTCCCATTTATCACTGGCCTGTTTTGGACCAGCGCTGGTCACCCAGTAATAGGAATTTAGGGCTTTAAAGAGAATCCGCTCTTCAGGGTATGCACAGATTTGACTCCTGATGTAGTTTTTTTGTACAGCAAAAGTAAAAAGTTCCTTGTCTTATTTAAATGTATTTAAATCTGTTAAATTGACACTATTCTTCGTACAAGTTTATAATTCCAGCTGTGACTTTTCAGAGGTCACCAGAGTGAGCGAAGACCGTTAACCACTGCTGCGGCGTTAATGCACGTTTGTTTCCGGTCGCTGAAGCCGTCCCTACAGCCATCAATGTTTAAAGTCCCTCATATTTGGGTAATGGTCCGTTCTCAGCGCAGCAGGGATGCCGCCATTGAGAGCTGATAGGCTAATTGTAAAGCTACAAAGTGCACTTTTATGGTGGTGGTTTCAGATGAAATGGTCAGTGAGCGTAGCTTCAGGGTAGGTTCGTATAATAAACCGGTAAACTGGTCCATGTTCTTTATGGACCACCCCACTGTTTAGAGGACCTCGAGTTCATCAGACGTGTCACAAAGTACTTGGAGAGAGAGCAACATCTGCCAAAAGCAAAAAGCTTGAGGTCGACCGTGGTTTTATGTACCAGAAATGATCATTATTCTCTTCTGCATGGCCATTTTCCAGCCTCTGTTAATCTCTCAGAATTCAGCAGCCGTCCCTTTAGACTGATATATGTATATGAGCTTTGTGCTAATTGGTTGTGCTTCATTTGAGATGTGTTCCAGACTGAAACACACTGTATAAATTCAATAGGCAAATATATGTAAATGGAATGACATTGCAGAAACAAAAGAATTCTTAGTGGACTGTTTTGAATGGTAAGTTTTGAAGCTACTGCAGTGAGGAAAAAAGTGAGGAAAAGTGGAGTATGGTGTGTTCCCTTGAATGTCTTTTGATTGAAAGTACTTAAGAACGTCAGCTCTGTTAGGAGGATGAAAAGTGTTTTTCTTTGACTTGTACCTTGTAAGACTTCTCCTCAGGATTGGTCACGCTAATCCCATCTGCAGTCTTGTGGTGATTCTTCACAACCTTGAGCAGATCAGGGAGAAGCGTCTGATGGGTGTTCGTCAGTTGGGTTTAGGCCGTGGAAGTCCCTGCGGCTGCTGAAAGACACGCTAATTAATAAACACAGGACTTCTTAGAGGAGTTTGGTGCATGAAAGCTGTAGCCTGGGCTGTAAGGGTACGTTTTAATTAAACTGTGGTTTCCGTCGGGCCTCCAGAGGCACACTCTTCTTTTGAAAATGGGCTTCCCGATTGTTCTGGACTTCTGAGGATGTAATGACGGGCTCCTTAAAGAGACATTTGCCTCTGCCTCACCAGACCCTCATTAGAAACCAGCGCCGAGGCTAATGTTAGCTGTTAGCAAAACACAGAGTCGTTTCTCCCCGCTTCTCGTTTCTCCGCATGGATGTGTTTTTGATTGTCTCAGCGCTTTTTGGTGGAGTAGAAGCTGGAATAGCTGATGACCTAAATGATCAAGTCCCAGGCCTCCCTGCCTCCCTTGAGGAGAATCTAATGACAGTCTTTTTTTTTTGTTGTTGCCGCAGAAGTTACTTCATCCTCTATAGAGATGAAAGTTTCTCCTCGTACTGATTTCAACATAGTTTAAAGTGCTTCTGTACTCGTTGGTATTGGTACAACTCAAAATTTGTTTTTCATTTCAATAGGTTACAAAAAAAATGTAGTTAACTTTTCATTTTTGACAGTTTAAAAAACAAAAAGTAGAGAAGCAGTAAGGTAGGAAATGTTCTTTCTGGGACTCTTCACAAAAGGCCAGTGTTCATAAAACGTGCAGAAACTTTTCAAGACATTATATTACATTACATAAACATTTTAAGCGTTTATTAAGGCTTTATAAAGTGTCTAGCACAGTAACTTCAGAGAAAATATAAACATTTTCTTTATTTTTAAACTTATTAAAAGATTAGCTTAATACGAACAGAAGTTTTGATAGCTTATGAGCTACTAACAAGATTAATATGAATGAAATTTAAGAATTGGCTCCTTAACTTTAGTCTTATTTACATAATTAATACTGGATTATTCACTTGATGCAGTCTTGTACACTTCATTTATCTCTTCATGCTGGCTTAACTATTTGTCCTGCTTATTAACTTTTCGTCCTTCATTTTATTAATGGCGATAACTTGCCGTATTTGTAAAATGTATAAATACTGAATGTTGTTTTCCATCCAAACGGCTGTTCTGGGTATGATTTTAAAGAACAGGATGAAGCTAGAAGCAGGGTGACTGTGGATTGAAGCTTTGAGTGAAGAAGTGTATGAGTTGGTTTAGCTGGGCTACTCGGCGGAACACTATATATTTCACAAAGAAGCTGCTGTAGAGACTCGGGTATATGATTTCCTTAATGTATCAGAGGCAGTGGACTTATATCGTTCTACCCGTCCCATGACTTTTCCTTACAACTTTCTTTGGCTCGCAGTTCTCCTATGATTTGAACTTTGCACATAAATATGTTTCTGAACCTTTTTTTTTTTTTGCTGCGAAATACATTTCAGATCATCCTGTTTCTCCAGTCGGCTTAGTATCCCAGACGCCTGGCAGCCCACAGCCGGCCGCGCTGCCCTGCGTCATGCTCTGCTTCCTTTTAATTGTATTGTGTTAGCTTGTGTCATCTTTTATTTGCCTTCAGAAGAGACAGGATATTAAAGTGCTTGCTATCTGACTGCATCATAAACTGGCCGGATGGCTGGAAACGGTGCGGCTGTTTGTGAACCCGGCAGTTCCTGAATAGTAATTAACCCACATCAGCGCAGGCTGGAGTCCAGACAGATGGCAGGCCTGCAGAGAGAGAGAGAGAGAGGGAGAGAGAAAGAGACTTTCGGACACATAAGGAGTTTAAAAGCTGTCACTTAAACAGATTATGACAGGCATTTCCACGTCAGCTGCTCAGGCAGGGGATTTGGTATGGGCGTGCGCGGATCCAGGCCTCTGACGTTATTTTCCACAAAAAGAGCACGACTCCAACGTCCACTCGCCCCGCCACAGCTGCATCCACATCTGGGAGGATTCTCCTTTCTCCTGCTGCTCCTGCTCTCCACACTACACAGCCTGTGTCGTGTTGCGTTGCAGATAACACCTGTATTCTCAGGCCCCGGCTATGCGGCCAAACTGGCATACAACTAGTTTCATGTTGCGGGCATTTCTCCTGCCTCCTGACGGGTACCTGAAGCAACTCTATCAATCAAAGGTGAAATAAAGCTGCATTGATGCCGCAGCTGCGTCGCTAAGCAACAACCCTAACATGACCTAGCATTTCACTGTCTTTGCTTTAGATACAATGCATTTTGAAAAATAACCCCTTTAAGAAAAGGAACAAAATTGTTAGGGTCAAATTGGAATGTTCTTTTCAACTAGGCTTATATTTAACACACAATTTCACAAAAAGATGAACCTCGTGTTTTGGTTACTTTGGCAAATGAATGTGGCAGGAAAAGAATGTGGCAGGAAACAGCAAATCGAGTTTACATTTATAGGTTCCTACCACAGTTGCTGCCTGAAATCTTTGGTTTTGGCAGTATTCCATGACCTGGTATAGACATAGTTCTGGTGATGGAGTCAGACATATGGTTTAATTCTGTGCATCATTAGAGTCTAGTCTAGAACTAACCAGGATCCTTGTGGACCGAAATTCTATATCTAAGACTATTTGCATGTATTTGTGTGGTTAAAACGACAGATATTTTGACCCTGCAGCCTTGCACGTCTCTGTAAAGGTTTAAAGAACTGATTGATTGACTTTAAGTTCAAAACCAGGCAAGCAAATTCTCCTACCGAAGTCCCTGGAGGTTCGGCAGGAGCGCCTCCACGCTCTAACCCCCCCCAGCATCAGGCCAGAGGTACGGTACCGCATCCCTCTGGCCAGCTCAAGCGTTTTAGTGTTGCCTGGCAACCATGTAGAGATGGAAGGAGGTCGTGAGGGTCTCTGTTTGCCACCCCCGCCGTCACTGGGCTCGGATCCGGAGCCTCTCTCCGTAACCCTTCAACAGCTCCCCTGGTCAATGGAATTCTTGCGTGAAATGATCCAAGGCGGAGGCGCCCGCTTGGGCCAACCACGCATTGCGGTCTTTCCTCTGTAATCAATAAACTCTCGCTCCGGCTACAGCTTCTGTTACTACACCCACCATTACAGTACAACAGATGAGTGCGTTAGTCACACAAGTGTAAGTGGAGTGGGTGGCCAGATACCGCTTGCCTTCCTGGTGCCTGTCTGTGGAGTTTTCCTTCTGAATTACTGCTCCATGTGTTGGGCGCAAGCTTGGGGACAATGTTCCCTGTGTTAACATCAGCGTGTCTCCAGGGAGCACCACGTCTGGTCATTCATCGAACTGTTGGCCATCACTGCTTGTGTGGGACGGAAGGAGTGATGGACAACAAGGTTGCTAACAGGGGGTTTTCACACACACAGACAAAAGGACTATAGAGGAAAAGATTCTGCTGCTCTCCAAGCAATCTCTTGTCTCCGGTTCATGGCTTCGGGTTGTTTTTTGTTCCTTTTCGGGGGGGTGTCTGTGTTGGAGGCCTTATTTGTTTCCTGAATGGCTAATATGCCAAGCTCATGCCTGGAGCGAGGCTGCTGAGAGGGGGGCCTTGTTTCTGAGCACTGCCAGGGCGGGCCTTCTGACTGAGCAGCCTACCCTGCCTCATTTCCATACAGCTGTCTCAGAGTAGGATTCCCGGCAGCTACTGCAGGAAGCCTTCCTATACCATCACTTCACTTTGGAGTCTGTCCCGAGAATAGGCTTGGTTTAATCGCCGGCTAGGTGGGTGCCGCCAGGCGACCAGTTCCGCGCTCGTTAGGAGATTAATTTAGTTTAGGTCAAGTTCACAGGAACCCAACATTCTCCAACAAACATTTCCTTCAAAACACCAGATGTTCTCTATTGAGCACCAATGTTCTGTTTGACTCTCTGCATCAAACACGATTTGTGGAGACAGACATTGTCTGCCAAACCCCGTCATTCATGTCGACAGTTTGTACCACTTTATTCGGAGACCACCTACATAACGGGATCTCATAACGCAAGCATAAGCATTGAATAACTTTTCTGAGAATTTTTGAACAACTTGGGTCAGTCGTCACATGGGGATGTGTGTTTTATAAAGCAGATTACATTATTTTGATACATGTCATACATGTGTGTTCCACATATAACACTGTTGTGAAGCGTTCCTATGCAATGTGAATACGTCCGAGACCCTAAGATTAATGCTTGAGACCCCTCTGAAGTTAAGGTGCTGTCTGGGGGGGAAAAGTCTCAGAAATGAACATGAAACGGTTGAAATGGGCATTTGATGGAGTTAAGATGTTTCCCCGTCGATAGTTTAACCGATCTCTCCAACCCACCTGCGTTGGCAAACAAAAACTTTGCCCCCCCCCCTTCCAGACTCCTTAACACACTGGCTGCCTCTCCACTCCCACACACACACCTGAGCTGTGAACTGACTCAACTTTCCACCTTTGCAGTTTTACACATTTCACTTTTATGATGCACATGCAGCTACATGCACAGAACACATCCATGTTGCATTTGTACTTGTATACTGTCTCAGCTTCTGTATTTTCTTAAAGTACATTTATATTATAACTGCTGCTGATTATATACACATAAAAAGCACATAATTACATTCCGGTAGTCTGTTTGCTCTCCGGTAGACTGCTGATGCAACATTTGCACAATTCTGGATGTTAAAAATGGACCTTTGTACTAAATTGCACATTTTCACTGAGTTTATAGTTATAGTTTATTTATGTATGTGTATTCTTTATCTATTTTTGTACTGTGTAATATCTGGAGCCACACTGTCTCAGTTCACTGTTTACATGTACATAGCCAAGATGACAAAGTTTCTTTTGACTTTGTATGTTTGGATGTACTTGTATGTTTGGATACAAGTAGAAATACATTTGGTAATTCATTTCGGAAGTAAAAAACTTCCGAAAAACTAAGTATTTCTTACTGAGATCAAAAACACAAAATACTTGTTTTTAAATGTACTTAAGAATCAACTGCTGGCATGAACTGTTATGAATATTCCTTGCATGTGTTAAGTCTTTATGCAGACATCCTTTATATAACCAACAGATATCTCCACAACTCAGTATTGGGTCAGTACTGTACCCTGGGCTGACAAGTCATTGTGCATGTTGGAAGAGGTTAAAGTGGAATTGCAGTGTGATAGCTTAGCTAGAAATGTCTCCCATAAAGGACAGCATCACGCCTGTGAAGTCTAAACTGGATTTCTGGAAGGCTGTACATGTGTTTGACGGCTGCATGAGTTGACAAAAGGCATTTGAGGAATTGCTCCCACGATTCTTCAGTTCCACCCATCTCGTTCAGTTTTCAGCAGGGGCTCATCTGCCGTGCTGAATCATTTCTGGAGGAGGGAGGAGACCTCGAAGCCAGCAGCCTCTCTGTGGTGGAAGCATCAGCGCTTTTCATTACTCCGTTCCTACTTGACTGACTTCCAAGTCTGAAGTCTTACGCATGTGGAGAGCTCTGTGAAGACAGCGTGGCTCTGGAGCGGGAAACCTCAAAACCCTCCGCTGGAAAATTGACTTGTGTTGCAGCATGAGAGCACGACGCGCTGTCTGCCTTGGAATGTCTATTTTTGGGAAGCTATTCCAGCTCTCCTGCTCCTGGAGAAAGTCTGGTTCTCGGGGGAGGATGGCCAACTGGCTCTCTGGCTCCTGAAATGGAGAGAGATGCTCTTATCTATTGACGAATTCACAAATGTGTAACATCACAAGCCTGTGTATTATGCATATGTATCATGATTAGATACTTGATTAGGTATACCTCGATACTCAGCACACAATATTTTTCTCAATGAATATGTATCATGATTAGATGCGTAGATACTTGATTAGGTATACCTCGATACTCAGCACACGATATTATTTTTCTGCTAAAGCCTGGGCAGACTGATGAATACGTCCAGAAACAGCAAGGAACAATGTAAATGATGTAAAAGAAATTCATATGTTTCCCCAAAAAGGATGTGTTCTTAACATATTATGGGTATTATTGTTAATGTGTTGTAAGAGACTACTCTATCGAATATATCTTCTCCTTTTCCTGAGTATTCTTCTCAGTATTCGTCTTCACGTTGACAAATCCACAAAATCGATATCCGCAGGTACAATGTTGCTGCTACAAAATGGCGTAAATACAATACGCTGCACTAAATCCAGTTCAGCAAGACTAATCATGCTGTCTTTGTAATAAAACATAGTCAGTCAAGATATGCTCAGAAAAAAAGTATGAAGATATCTTCTTTTGCCCAGCCAACCCCATTCCTCTCTCTCATTTTCTCTCTCTTTTATCCCATCTTCTTACTTAAAAGCCATAATTACTGATGAGAACGTGAAAAACGGAAGTGCCTCCTCCGAAACGCAACTAGTGCAATAATGGCAAACCTGAAAGTATACTTGGAAATATAAAATCCTAAAATTGCTGTAATTACGGAGCTTTTAACATGAACCTGAACAGTGACTAGCAGCATTTATGCCATTTATGCTACTTGTCCCTCACTGTACGGTCTGATTTACATCCAGAGATTTTTTTATGCTGCAATTTGTTCGACGCTTTGTATTCCGAATCCGCCATAGACGCTCACCTTGTCTTTAACTAACGTTCAACGAAACGTCTTTTAAATACAGCTGAAATGCAGTTTTAAAGAAAAAAATCAAACGTCCATCGTTTTCCCACTGCTGAGACAGGATGGGCTTCTATAGTTTAGAACTGGAGCTATGAGGATAGCATTGCTAACACTAGAAGCCTGTAGTGTCCCATCTGTCAATACATCCCCCAAAACTCTCAACCCACTCAAACCACAGCCAGCTCTTTGTTAATATGGAGCAGACTTGTGGATGTGGTTTAGGACGCGGTATGACTTACTGTGCGCTTTAAAACCGAACAGAACGTCAGCACTTCAGGCAGTGGTTTCAGAAGTCACCAGGACTGGCGTTCACCAAGACTGACCTCGGATCTGATTCCCCACATGAATGAGGTGGTTGCCACAAAAATGTTCTACTTTCTAGATCAATTATGGGTGCAGTTAAAGCGTCTGTAAAGGACCTCCAGACTGAAGAGTGTGTTTTACAGAAGTATCTCATATAAGAGCAGGAATGCAGCTCCTGCCGCTGGGACTGATTATTGATTATTTCAGTGTGACGTGCACCGAACCCGGCCTGCTTGTCATTTGTTTGCTGTCATGCCGTGGACACTTGGGTTTTTCTTGGCCTCTGAAGATGATGACAGATCTGTTCTTGGTGCTGTCGTGCAAAGTTCTCCTCATCAAAGAGCAGAGGTAAAGGAGGTAAAGGAGGTGAAGATGTGGTGCAGATGCAGCAGGAATGGCCTAGTAAGCCCTCTCCCATAATGCACAGATTACAGTTTGCGTTCTCAGCCTGTGTGTTTGAGGAGCATTCTTCAGGGCAAGGTCGACTCCAATTCCTTAATCAGCATCTCTAATTCAGGACTGCTGGCAGCTTGTGTGTGTGTGTGTGTGTGTGGGGGGGGGGATGTGTGCTTCTCTGTAAGTAATGCAGCTGTTTTACTGCTGCTCACAGAGGAGTGCAGGTGCAGCAGCGTGTACTCTTTTAAAGGCTGTGATCTTAAATGTCCCACACTAGTGAAATATTCAGAGCTCTGCAGAAGTCTCTGTCCTTCTTAGAAAATGGTGAATGATCTGAAAAGCCGTTTATCTGGGCAGTAACCCTTTACAATAAACACAAGCAAATAAACAGTACATTGTGATTACTGTGTGTTTGAGTGTGTTTCCAGGAGGAAGGCCAGTGTGTACGGTTCCCATCCAGCCCCTAGTTTATCAAATCAGTCCTTCATGAAATTAAATCAGAAGCTGCTGATGGAACTGAACAAACCCATGCGATGCTTGGAGAATCTGGAATCAAACTTGTGGTGTTCTGATCAACATCTTCATAATTTTACATGCTGACCACTCACTATTGTAACTGTTTGTTTAGAGTTATTATAGATATTTATGCTTAAAACATGCATTTGGGCTTCTATAATTATAAGTAGTACTAGTATATTCAAAGGGGAATATGAATGCTAATATATTCATATGAGAAATAAGTACTCGTATATACATGAGAATGCAAATACTGATATTCATATGGGAAATTATTCCTAGTAAATTCATATGAGAATATGAACACTAATATATTCATACTGGAAATGAGTACTAGTATATAAAAATGGGAATTGAGTACTAGTATGTTCATATGGGAAATGAATGCTAGTATATTCATATGAGGATATGAACACTAATATACTCTTACTGGAAATGTGTACTAGTATATTAATATGGGAAATGTGTACTAGTATATACAAATGGGAATATAAATCCTAATATATTAATATGAGAAATAAGTACTAGTATATTCATGACAATATGAATTCTAATATATTCAAATGGGAAAGGAGTACTAGTATATACACGTGGGAATATGAATACAAATATATTATAATATGGGAAATGAGCACTAGTATAATCATAAGGGATAGAAATCGACGGTATGATTCTATCATTATATTTTGGCCATGAGATGTTGCTGCGATTCTTTGACTTGAAAGCAGAGGATTTGTTACATATAGGACTCCCTGCAGCCATCCTTACGACTCCGACTTCCATTCCAATTTCCTGTGACATGAGAAGAATTAGGTCTTTGGAAATCTTGTGGACTTCAGAAGAAATATATATATCCTTACTTTTCACGCCAATTTGGTAGTTATGGCCAACACATTACTCCCAACTCTGGGAAGGTGAAGGCTAGAACATACTTGTGAAGCTTCACTGAACAGCTCTACACGTCTACATCAGAAGGAAGCATAATTAAGCATGAACCGTTGTTCTCGAAGTAGTGCTTTCATTCCGACTTTCATTTTAGAAGAGCAGCTGATTTCTCATTTGGAGTTGATAAAAAGCTAGTTTAGCCTCTTAGTCCAAGAATAAATATTCATTTGTTTTGACTAATAGAAAGTGTTGGAGATCTGCTTTTATGTTTGTGAGAGCGTCAGTGTAAAACAAATGGAAAATATTTCTGTAAATACATTGGATTCTGACATTGCAGTTTGACAGGCGCATCCCTAATGTTTTTTTTTCTCCCTTGTCCACTGTAATGTAATGTAACGTGTAGATTATTCCTCTCTGCCGGTGACTGATTAGCTTTGACCCTCGCTGACACACATCTCTTATCTGGTCACTATATAATTGAATTTCCTTTCTGCTGAAATGTCTCAGAGGCCGGAGGATTTTGATTAAAGAGCAAGGTTACAGTGATTTCTGACCAGGCCTTTTATTGCCTGATAGCATGCGAATGATTTGAGTGCTGTTAGTAATTGTACTCTTTTAAGGTCCTTAGTTTGCGTTTCCCTTAAACCGACTCTGCCCTTGCCATGTCTGTCCTGTAAGTTCGAATTAAGGGAAGAATTTGTGTAATATCACAGTGTAATATCATATCAAAACCAACAACATGACGGAAAACTGAAATGTTTATTGGGTTGAAAACAAAAGTGTTCAAGTTGTTGCAGGTTAATATAATACAGCATGTATTTATTTGAACTGTTTATATATTTGAAAGGCCTATAATACTATGTTTTGGTTATTTATCTATCTTAGCTATCTGTCTGTTTGTCCTTCTGTCTGTCTATCTGTACACTTAAGAAATTTGTGTTGAGTCTTAATTCATTTCTAATTGACCATTTTTAATCCCAGCACCTTTAAATAAAACAGGGCTGTTTCTGTTGCTGTGCATTTAAGACTATATTTAAATCAGGCCTATTCTGATTGGCTGTGTCTCCTTCAAGAAAGCTGTTGTCACTGAAACACTCCTTATGACTTTAGAGTGAGTGGGTGGGGCTAAACGGCTATAGGCTGAACAGGTGGATGTTTTTGTGACATCACAAAAGCTGCGTATTCGAAACGAGCTCTCTAGCAGCTTAATTTCTGTGACAAGCTACTTTTGTTGCATTTCACCACACTAGGTCTTATCCTGGCTGCTCCGTTGCAGTGGCTTTCTTCATAGACTTCATTTTTCGAAGTAAAGGAAGAAAACGTGAACTAAAGCCCACAGTTCAATTGAAACGTTGTTTGGCATGATTTCATCTGAAAGAGGATCACGGTTTCCGGCCAGCAGCCTGCCCTCCTGCCTCACTAATACACTTTGACATGAAGTATCATTAAACGCCCAAAGACTTTATATTTAGAACTCTCTGGAGGGAGCTCGGAAAGGCCTGGCAGAGCTCTGAGAGTATTAGAGACAGAAAGTGGCTGAAGACGTTCTCAAATAGGTCTGGCACTCTGGACCCTGCACTGATGGTCTGATATTTATACTACAGATGTCATTTTAAAGGTGAAAGGGAGGTCTTACTGAAGAAAGCAGGTTCAGTTGGTAGAAGGAGGGAACATAGCTGCCTGATCTTTTCAGCATGAATACATTACCATCCCAACAGCTTTCTACAGAGACACAGGCTTGACCAGCTGGGCTGAGAAGCACAGAACAAGGTCACCAGAAGTCCATACAGGACAGATATCACAACCTCCACTATTTTTTTGATCAATAAACCTTTTGAAGAGGTTTTTGGAATTAAAGCAAAAAGCAGGTGGTAAATTGCTAGTTAT
Organism: Brachyalestes nurse; assembly: GCA_037974405.1. Lineage (NCBI taxonomy): Eukaryota > Metazoa > Chordata > Actinopteri > Characiformes > Alestidae > Brachyalestes > Brachyalestes nurse. The sequence continues at coordinate 348 of JBBPCY010130575.1, read as the reverse complement.
CTCATCTCAACTACCATTGCACAAAAAAGCAGTGCTGCCATGTGGCAAATAATTCAGTACTTGGAATGCTTTGTTTGAATACCCTTTTGAGGGAGGGAGGATTCCCCCCAAAAATACCAAACACCGCATAATTGTTAAACGTAATGCGCATGGAGGACAAAACTAACATGCACTATATGGACAAAAAGAATTAGGACGCCTGACCTTTACCAACAAGGCCTTTTAATGGCATGGCGTTCAAATACATAGACTTTAATATGGAGTTGGTCCTCCCTTTGCTGCTATAACAGCTTCCACTCTTCTTGGAAGGCTTTCCACAAGATTTTGGAGTTTCTGTGGGAATTTGTG
>JBBPCY010130508.1:0-16691 GCA_037974405.1 Brachyalestes nurse | reverse complement strand
CCCACCGCACCCCCTAAGTGGTACTTCTCGGCCCCATCCCGCAACCACGCCAAAATCATTGTCATTACACTTTCTGGGGTTAAACAGACTAATGTAGCCTTTTTCAGTAAACAAGTTACCTATTTCTGTAACTGAAAATGTCACTTTATGCACATTCTGAATAGAAAGATCTAAGAAAGTCAAGACATTAATGTTAAGACTTTCTTAGCTATCAATAAGCAGTTTCTTCACTTTGTATGTTATGGCAGAACCCTCCAGGAGGCACTTTCTCTCCAATCTGGAACAGGGCTTCACCTGTAGGCACAAATAAAGGCTTGCAGGATTTCAGAATCTGCTGCAGAGAGGTGAGACTGGGGCAGCAGAGGCACGGTGCAAAAATGTGTAGAACTGTAAGAAAACCAAGAAGCAAAACCAAGGCAAAGTGACAAAGTAACAGTTCTAGCTAAAGTGGTATTTGCTTTTATAGCAGTATTGTGTAGCTACTGAGTGAAGTGCTCAACAGGCACTGGGTCACTGGGCAGTGCAGGTTCTGGCAATGACACAGGTTCAGAGTTTTGGGTCAGTGGCTGGTTCATTGTTTATCCATTCTAGAATATTCAGGACTGTGTGAAGAATTAATCAAAGATGAAAAGTCATGACTTTAGACATAATAAAAACATCACAGCAAATATGTCACTTAAAATCATTAAGATTTGTCATCTAATGTATGTTTTTTTTACCTTATTCAGAGTTCCAGATGGAACATGATTCCTTCACCCTCACTTTCGTAAATGTAAAGCAAATAAGTTTTTTGCTTATGCAAATGTTGATACTGTTGTATCAGTGCAAAATAACCAAAGCAGTGCAAAGTGTTCTAAGCTTTTGTTTGTCCCATCGGCGGTGTGAACACAGTGTGGTGTGGTTTGGATGTTGGGCAGTTCCTTCTTATCTCCACACTTTTCTCTTACCATCACTCTAATACATGCAGGGTTGGCGTGCTATTTGGGGCGACCGTTTATTCATTTATTTATTTATTTATTTATTTATTGGTCTGTCCGGCCCATAGATCGGTGGCACAATTTACACTAGCCTGGCCCAGTTCGCACTCATATGCAGCCCATTCTTTTTCTTCACTGACAGGGGGCTGGCCCAATCATATCTTTAAACTCCTCCCCTTTTGGCTCTGTGCCAGTGTGTAGTGTCAGTGGATGAGATGGAGAGAGAAATCGTAAAGAGGGAGAAAAAAAAATGGTCACTGCAGGCAGACGCTGCCAAATGTGCCAAAATTAGAGACATTATTTCTGCTGGGCCTTCATCAGCTGATGATGATGGTGACGGCGGCGGCAGTAAGACTTCTTTCAGAACACTTAGGCCAAGTTATGAATAAAGGAACTCATTAACCACACTTGGTAAATCTGTGCCATACTAGACAGTTAGCGGTAGTTAAAAAACTAGCTGTTTCCAAAGTTATTAAACAGTCGTGTTAGTTTGTCTTGTTACATGTATAAATGCTGGTGAAATAAACTAATAATATCGGCTATAAATAGCTGTTCTTTCTCTCTAGGAGTCTTGTGTACACTGGCTAAAACGATAGACATTTAAGTTCTGAACTAAATTGTCTTATTGAAAGTGAAAACATTATTTTTTAACCACCATTCAACAACATTAACAGTGAGACCGCAGTTATTTATATATTATTGTTTGGGTGACTACAGACATGAAAGACATCTACACTTTTTAAAATCTCTCTCTCTCTCTCCCTTCCTCCCTCTCTCTCTTTTTTCCCAAATATTCATTTCAGCTGCATGATTTTTGACTGGGTGAATGCTGCTTTTATTGAGAACTACTTTGTTGGTATACACATTAATGAGAGCACAAAGATGGGTGGTGTGCGTAATTGTATGTGATGGGCCGTTCTACCCCAAAATGCCATGGCGTTTTTTTTGTTACAGGTTTGGTTTCATCTGTCCACAAGGCCCTTTATTCCATAATTCTGCAGGCTCTTTTAAGCACATTTTCACTGTAATCTGACCATCCTGCTTTAGTGACTAATTATTGTGTTGCACCTTGCAGTGTAGACTCTGTATTTCTGTTCATGAAGTCTCCTACGGATAGGAGTCTCTGAAATATATACTATTGCCTCCTGAAGACTGCTTCTGATTTGTCCTCACCCTCTGAATTTTCTTCACCAAAATTAGTGATTGTGGCATGCAGGTGTTTAGGAGGACTTAAGGTGGATGTGGATGTGGATGTAGGTGCAAGCTAGGGGAACTTTATTTACCAAAACACACACAGTGACTGCAATGGGAAACCGAGACACTGACCGAGAAACTAGATGATAAACACTAGAAAAACGGGAAATGGAGTATAACAGAGAATGAAAGGAGTTGTCAGGGCAGGATAAAGAGTGAAGTCAAAGTGAAACAATGGAGGACCAAAAAACATGGGAAACTTACACAGGTGATGGACAGGGACCAGTTGTGACAGGCAGGGTATCAAGTGAACAGGTGAGAACACTAAACAGGAGGACACTGGGTATTTTAAGCAGAAATATAGAACATTCTAAAGGGTTCACAAACTTTTCTACAAAATCTACAAAAAAAGCAAAGCTTTTTTGCCCGCTTTTCTTTGAGCATGGTAAGCTTTTAACACGTTATGATCTCAGTGACTAGGCCATGATGTGAACTAGGGCTCTAGAACGTGACACCAGTGGCTTGAGTCATCAATACAATCATGAAATTCAGTGTGAATATCTGGTCAGGATGCTTGCAGTACACAACAGCAGCACACACACACAAACAAAAACATTTGAAAGGCCTATTTGCAGGCTTCTGTGGTATGAATATTGTGAATATTTAATGAGCAGTGTGTCATGTGCAGTGTGGCCTGGTTTCCATTTTTAATTTATTATGGTCTGAAATCTCACCAAACTGTTGCAGGCAGTCCCCCAAGAGCGTCAATGTTTTAGAGCCCTTTGCTTGGTGAGATCACAGGGCATGATGGATGGGCCACAAAGCAACCTTCAGCTGCTAATGGACTGCCAAAAAGCCAATCCACTGGAGATTACTGTCTCTGACAGTTAAAATTCCGTCTAGCTGACAGTCAAATTTAGGCCAGTCCTGGCAGAACTGCTGAATCTAGTTTGATTTTCATTCTGACATTCATTCTTATCAGTGTTGTGCCTGAACGCGTTCAATGAACAGCGTTCATTGAACAGCGTTCATTGAACACGTTCCTATTTTCCGTGAACGCTGAACTGAAGGAGGATATTGATGTTTAGTACTACTAAATACTGGATGTTTGAGTTTTAAAGTTGTACATTTTCACTAGTTTGGTAAGGTTTAAAAAGGACAACGGCTGTTAGTTTATTTTTAGTTATGTTCTGAGCACTGTCTGTGTTAATGTTTTCTGAATAAAAATTCCATATTCAGTATACCTGCACCTCATTTTTTCTACTTAAACCATAACATGATTCGTTGCTTAAGTGGTAAGATCTATTCTCAAACTCAAAATTGGTTTTTAATATAACTTTTGTCTGTGATTGTTCAGTGATATTACAGATAGAAGGAAAAGATTGAAAGAGGTTCAAATAGAAGGACGTTGTATTGAAAATGTTAAAAACGAACGTGAATGAGTTCATTTTTGAGCTGTGAACTTTGTTTAAAATTTTTAAAAATGAACTTTGAACGCGAACTAGTAAAAAGTGGTTCTTATAAACTGATAGACCACATTAACACAATTGACATATATTAGATATATTAGTGGGATATATTAGACATCAAGTGCACAGTCAGTTCTTGAAGTTGATGTGTTGAAAGCAGAACAAAAGGACAAGCAGAAGGATCTGAGTGCCTTTGACGAGGGCCAAATTAGACGACTACGTCAGAGCATCTCCAAAAGGGCATATCTTGTGGGGTGGTCCTGGTATGCAGTGGTTTGTACCTACCAAACTTGGTCCAAAGAAAGACATCCAGTGGACAGGCGAAAGGGTCATGGGTGCCCACTTCTCACTAATGAATGGGGGGAGTCAAGGATAATTTGGTCTGATCCCATAGAAAAGCTACTGTACCACAAATTGCTCAAAAAATAATAGCTGGCTATGACAGAAAGGTGTCACAACATTGTATTACAACTTGTGTAATACAACTTGTATTTTTATTAGTATTACAACTTGCTGCATTGCCACAGACTGGGCAGAGTGCCCATGCCGACTCCTGTCCACCCCAAAAGTGCTTAAAATGGTCATGTGAGCATCAGAACTGAATGTGGATGGGCAAGTGAGTGTGCATCACTTACCTAGAAAAGAGACGGCAGCAGGATGCACTATGGGAACAAGGCAAGCGAGCAGAAGCGATGTGATCCTCCAGCTCACAACTTACCTGACTTAAAGGATCTGCTGTAAATATCTTGGTGACAGATTCCACAGCTCACCTTCAGAGGTCTTGTGGAGTTCATGTCTCGACGGGTTAGTGCTGCTTGGCAGCATGACAGCGACCTGCTTAATATTAGGCAGGTGGTTTTAATGTTCTGGCAGATCAGTGTATTACGCGACGTTACATCATTCCGTCTGCTCTCTTCCTCAGAATTGCTTTCCGGACAGTAGTGGCACACTGTGTGACATGGGAGCTAATAAAAAGAGCCGAACCTTTTTGTGACCATGCTTATTGTTTTTTTTAAAAACCTCTCAGCATGAGTTTGTAGTGATGTAGTGATGTCTTGTTCTATCCAGAATGGAATGGCACATGATTTTTTGGTTTAGAATTCTTTTGCACACCAGTTTGAGAAAGAACTGGTAACATCAAGTATTATTTTAAATATTACAAATAAAATAGCACCTAAATTGTTTAGTGTAGTGCTTTTTAGATGCAGTGCACCTCATAAGCCTGGCAATTCTCCATAAGAGATTTGGGGGGGGGTTGTCAGAAATCACAGCCAATAATGGGATTGAGGGTTTTGTAACCTGTTTGTTCAAGGGTGAATGCTTTAGAAATTCTGTTTTAATTAAAATTGTACTGTTATACTAGCGCAAGATTACAATTTAATGTGATTGTTTCATCCAAAAACACAAACCTACCATCTGTTCTCTTCTTCAGGTGTCCTTCTTCTTGTTCATCATCTTCGTCGTGTACACTATGCTCCCCTTCTCTATGAAGGACGCCATCCTTGCCAGTGTTGTCACCTGCTCATCTCACACTGTGGTCCTGAGTGTGTGCCTGTCAACCGGAAGCGAGCGTGCGGAGCCGTTAGTGTGGCAGGTCAGTGCCCTTCTCTCTGTCTTCCCAATGGCCCTAGCAAGGGTTGCCAGAATTAGCTCACGCTCCAACTGCTGCTGTGCTTGTGAAGGGGCGTGTTGTGCAGTACAGTTTCTGCCAGGTCACTGTGTGTGGTTGTTTTTACAAATTTTTTAGGACAGAGATGTGCTTTGTGGACTTTGTGGAAAAACAGTAATATCTGTAGTATCAGTACCAGTGAAATTGTCCTGGATTTTACATGTTTTCATCTGGATTTCTTTTTGTTTGCAGAAATTAAGATTTAGGGGTAGAAAATGTGTTGAAAATTGACAGTGTGCAAATGTGTGTGTGTGTGTGTGTAGCATTTATCCCACTAAAATTAAAGAGAATGCATGCAGTCAGTTTTACTGTTCTTTTGAAGTATTTTCCCTTTTACATCCTAAAATGTGCATCTGACAAATCTAGCTTTTAATATAAAAGAGAAAGAATGAGATCAGATCAATTTATTTATCCCAAAGTTATAGCAGCAGCTGCAAAAGTAATAAACTGCCGGTAGTAAACATTACAACTAAATATTTTCAGCATAAATTACAAACTGTGAACAAAAATAACTAAATGTAAAAAACACCAGTCCCCTGCAATAAATAGGTATATTATATGTTATATGTGCACAATAAACATTAAAATTGCCATGAGTTAACTGTATTGGAGTATAACTGAATAGAGCCAGGCTTTTTGATCAGTTTGTTGAGCTTCCTTGTTTTTGTGGCTCTAATGCTCTGTTCTAACATCTTGCTGGTAATATTAAAGGCCCTTGGCTTTTTCAGAAAGTAGAGTCTGCTTACTACCTTTCTGTCCAGTTTAGCCTCCTGTCAATGTGGACATCAAGAAATGTATAGGTGTATAGGCGTTCGTGGCACCAGGTGAGCGCGGACTGAGCGCCGACTGTTTTTCTGCTCATTGGAATAAATCACAGCATCTACACGGGCGTTCAGCCCCGACGCTCGGTCGGCTGTGCGTTTGGATGGCGTCAAAAACGCTGCATTCAACGTTTTCTTGGCGTCAATTTCTGCCGAAATCCTGACGAATGTGAAGAAAATGCCGGTACTGTGTTTACATGGCGTTTGGTTGATGTTCTGGAGGACTAAATATGTCCCACGATTCAATTGTTCTAGGAACCGTGACAAATCAAGTTTTGAAGGAAAATGTAAAACTACAAATCCCAACACGTAAAGAATCTGGAGAGAATGATTACTGCCCCCACTGGTGAATACACGTAACTACACATTAGGCTACAGGCTGGAGTTAAACACCGTCAGACGAACGCCAGTGTAACGCCAATCAAGCGCAGATACAAAACGTTACAAACACGCATATGGCGTTCAGAGCGCGTTAATTTATCCAAAATTCAAATGTCCGTGTAAACGAGGCCTATATTCCAACAAAGTCCCTATATTCCTAAAAAAAAACCCTTATTTTCCTCTTTCTTTTCATCCCTTATGCACTCTACCTTTGCAGAGTCATCTGCGAATTTCTGCAGGTGGCAGAGGTCTTACATAGGGGTGGGGGTGTGATGATTCAGTCAAGTCATGATTTGGTTTGATAGATGATTGACAATATATTCCGGTATGTAAGACTGAAAGCAACTCAATATTCTCACACAATTCAGAATGAAATTAGAGTGAAGAGAAATGATGACTAGAGCAGGACAGGGGGTGAGGGTGATGTATGGACATAAATGGTTGTTGATTGACACTGACACTATAAATAGTACAGGTACTTGAAATTTATTGAATAGAGCATTCATCAATAGAGTGCCTACTCTTTCATGGCCACAATTTTTGCATTATGATATTAGGTTTCGATGCATACCCCTAATACAGTGTGAGAAGGATGCAGGACAGCACAGTTTCTTGTGGGGCTCCAGTGTTGCTCTGGAGCCATTTAGGCAGCTCCCTAGGCCGGTCCCTGAGGTCTGTCAGACAGATGTGTAATTTCCTGGCCAGCTAAGAATTATCACCTTATTATGGCCTATACAATTATCATAAACCGTCATTTAAACAGTTTCAATTTAACTAGTTTTTTTAAATGTTTTAGATTACTTGTAGAGTATAACAATTATAGGCATTTTATATTATTTAGCAGACACTTTTATCTAAAGCCATAAACAGCAGCAGGTGAGTTATAGTGTCTTAAAAACAAACAACAGTGATATGTAATCAACTATCCACAGCTACAAACCATCCTCAAGATCCTACCTTACATAACAATGAGTTTGTCATACCCATGTATCTAAAGGCTGCTCACTAAAAATAACTCATGCTGGCTTGGAAGGACTGATGATAAGTGAAAAATAACAAAATGATAAATACAAAACAAAACAAAAACAAATTGACACAGAAGATAATAGCCTAAAACCTGTTTATTTGTTTGGCTCTAGTTTTGACATTCAAACTTTGGGATCAGTTGCTGAGCAATCAGTCTTGAAGAGGCTTGTGAGATTTGTGTAAAGTTCTTTCTTCATCCTCATGATGGAATCTTACAATGGAAAAAAAACTTAACAATGGCAAACCATTTCTCTTACCTCCATATCATTGCTGTTATCTTGGTCAACAGAAATTCAGAAATCTTCATATCAAAAACAGACTAACTGTTAGATCGAAGCAGTCTCTGTTGAGGGCTTTTTGTAGCTTTTGTGGTAAAAAGAAATCTAAGATGTGTAATACTGTGTGTGGCATACTGTGTTTTGATTAAATCGCTAAATATTTAACTAACTATTTATATTTGTAGTTTGTAGAGAAGGTGCAATATAATCAGTGAGTTCCATCAAACTCCACAGCAGCAAATTCCAGGGAAGGGAATTCCTTTGAACTAGAGGCTAAACAGGATTCAGTTCATCTGTGAGATAGAAACAGGATGTAATTATTTTGATTAAAATAATTGTGCTTTTTAATTTATCAGGAAATAATATATTGGTCATCAATATATCATATCATCAATATATCAGGCATCAGTAATTATCGTGTAATCCAAACATATAGCACCAAAAAAGTCCTAAAATATTATCCTAGAAATACTGACATTAAGTCGAGCAGAACACATACTGTCCTACATTCTTCTGTTGATTTAAGTTAAATATTACAGATAACAACAACAACAACAACAATAATAATAATAATAATAATAATAATAATAATAATAATAATAATAATAATTATTATTATAATAATAATAATAATAATAATAATAATAATAATAATAATAACAATAATAATAATCTGCTTTGACATTCCCTGCTTACCTTTTTTGGCATTTGAGTTATGTTGTATATATTCATAAATAGAAAAAAACAATCAATTCCTGAAAATGAAAACACTCTTTCCAGGTAAAATATCAGGTGACTTGCGGTCAAAGTTAATCCGTCCAGAACTCATGTCTTTAGCTTCCAAACTTTATTGTAATTTAAACACTGCCTACTATGCTACTGCAAACACATTTATACTGAAGATAATCATGCGTGCCTTGGTATGCCTTATCTACGCCACTGTCATAAAAAGTCCAGAATTCATCTTTGTTGGCTTCATCTTCTGCATCTCTGCTGACAAAAGCCTGTCACTCTCTCCCCACTCATTTTGCCGACTTCTTTATTTCCTTTCTCCCTTCCTCTCTCTCTGGCTTTTGATCATGTGTGCAGGGTGTCTGAGGAAAACTGAGGAAAACTGCAGGGCTGACAGCTGAAGTGCCTGAGGCAAAGAAGAGAGAGCCACTCTGACAAACTGGCAGCCAGTCAACAAAACAAAAGGCTGCATCATCTAATAAACAAGAGTATTAGTGACTTACTGTTAGCACGTCTAAAATTCCATCATAATTTTAAATAAATTGTCCCTAGGACTGAGTCTGAAACAATGCATATCATGTATATTATGTATCTCTTAATATCCCTTTAATTATTAAATGAGGCATGCATGGAGACTGCACTGCCATGGATCAAAACAGAAGTAGTATAAAACCTAGATTAGTAATACAATTCTTGGGAGGACACTTCCAGTAGGACTTGCACTTGGTGTGAAATGTTTTTTTATTTTGTTGCTCCCCTTTGATGCAAATCAAAACTTTCTAGGATGTGTGAATACACATTTACAAAATATCGATAGTAAATATATATTTATCGATTTTCCATATTGTCGTATTGTCTTAGCTCTAACCACTGCTGTTAGTTATGTGAGTATCCTAGGAGAAAAAGAACAGCTTTAACTTTAATGCCTAACTGGAAAAAATACTGATTTTGTCAATATTATTATAATTACTAGTACTACTACAAATAATAAAAGAATACTTCATTTCTGCCATCGTTGTTAATAATTGTTATGGCTAATTTATTTTGAATTATTTCATTTATGTATTTGTATTTATTTATTGACCACAGAGTAGCATATAGCAACGTTCAACACTACTTTATGTTTTTTAATTGAATGCTAAAAGTATATCAAATGTAAATACACAAAGGTAAATGAGTACTGATAAACAATTCATTAAAACAAAGCCTTTACCAGAGTAAGAGCTTACCAGAGTTGGCTGAAGAAGTTGTTGTTCCAGACACACTTGTTCATTCTCAAGAGAAACTGAGAGCACCGTAGCTAGTAGGAGTAGGAGTGGGAGTTATATTTAGACTTCAAATGGAATAAAATCTGATAAGATAGCTGAGAACCGAATCTCATAAACTGTCTATAGATTCTTGATAATATGTTGTTTCCGATAAGTGGCTAATTAAAATGTTCCCCATCTCTTGTTTCTCAGGTAATGCATGCTATCCATTGTAATACAGATCTGAAGTCAGTTAACAAAGTTTAATGCCTGCGGTTAGATATTCCCCTTCCTAGCAGTAATGACAGATTTCGGACTTTCTTCTGCATTAGCACAGTGGCATTCATCTGCTACATAATCTGCATAAAAACAGTCAAAGTGCTTGTAGTCGTTCTTAAAATCCCACCACCTTCAAGATATGTAATCAGAAAGGTGCTTTCCAAGTATTAAAACTGGGAAATCACTAGAAAATACAGTGGCGCCACTGTAGGAGACAAGTATGCTCTTTTACAACTTATGTAGAGGTTAAATTTAATTCATTTGCAACATGATTTCTAAGTAAAACACCATACACTATAGAGTCTTATTATTTGAGACAGGATCCTGAAGCTATGTAATTTGGCAAAGAAATTCAGAGAAGTCATACTAAGGAATCAATTGCTCAGAATATAATATAGGCAGCTCACAACCGGAACCATGCAGAGTGATTTTCTTGCTCTAACAACCCAGATTCAGCTCATCAGTCTCTGGACAGTTTTTGTTGGAATGTTCATGCAGGGAAAACACTAAAATGCGCTGGACTCAGTTCCCCAGTCTCTGCTGAAATACATTGTTTTATCACTCCTAAGAGGCATCAGTGTAACAGGCAATCCCTTTCATGAAAAACTGATGCAGCCTTTTCTGGGGGAAACCAGGCTGCTTCATGATGCACTGGCCGCTGTGAGCTAACAGATTTGTGGCTCTGCAGGCTTTCGGTGTGGGAGGCACTCAGGCAAAGATGTGCCAATGTCTCAGCAGCCTGTCAGCTCCAAGTGCCAACCTCACTTAATGCCACAGCACAGTGCATCCAAGCCTGCGAGCTTGCCATGGGATGGCTAGTGGCAGCATTGTAGTCTGTTGTTGTTTTCACAATTCTGTTGTGAAAGAGAACCTGAATGGGACCTCAGTGCTTTTTGTACGCACTATACGCACACTTTAATGCAGATCTTTCTGGTCGTCTTTAGCACTCGTGAGATCTCACACCACTTGTTCAATCTTAGAACTATAGACCCTAGCTGGATAAAGCTGAATTATTCGTAGAATGGTTCAGGTTCACCGTGTAATGCATCATGCATCTGATGTAGTCTTATTGTTATCTGATGGACTTATTAATTATATATATAGACATATATATATATATTCTGTAACATCAAGGGTGTAATGAATTATCTGCTGAGCCCAAGAGGTTGTTTAGTCTTCAAATTTGATTTTGTCTGAAAATCCTTACATAACTGTCCCGTCGGGTGCTCGGGGAAGTGAGGCGAGGCACAAATGCTAGAAACAAAAGGTGGCACGAGGGACATTAACGCAAACAAAACGTAAAGACACAGGAGGAACGGGAGAGTGAGGAGTAATGTGATGGGAAGCGTGATGGTAAATGTGAGGGTTGACCAGCCACCGGGACTGAAACTCAAAAAACGTATATACACACACAACAGATACTCAGACTTCAACCAATCAGAAAGCATAATCAATGAAACTAAAACACCGAACACCTGAGACTGTGACTGTGGACACAAACAGAGACCTCTAGTTTCAAAATAAAAGTCTTAAAACAACCAAGACCTGACAGTAACATTTACAAAACTCAGATGATCTTCTTTCATCTCTTAAAATGATCAAATAACTGAGCATCTTGCTACTTGGCCAGTTTGCATATTTTGCTTGGACACTTCTGGTCACCACTTATTCTCACAACTTCTGTGGGGATCATATTAATCTCAGCATTGAATGGGTCTGAGAGACATGCTTGTTACCTACAAACTTATTTGGACTTCACCTGGGGTTAAATGCTTTCAAATATTCTTGCTTGCTTTTCATCTTAATAAAAGTTCAGAACAATAATAACGATATTTCATTAAATAATAAGACATTGCTGTATATCAGAACTTACACAGCAGGGTTCCTACATCTCCTGGAGTTTGTGGCATTGTTTCAGTTTGTGGGAGTGTTGCTATTCTGACTCTGTACATACAGGGTCACGCCCCTCACCTACTTCACTTCACATTTTCTGAGTCAATCTACACACAGATGTGTGCAGGAAGTAAAGCCTTTATCACATATCACTGAAAGACTGTGAAAGTTACTGCCAATTTCAGTAACCTGAACTGTGATGAAACATCATTTATTCTGAGTACATTTGTCGGTGTTAAAACACTTTTAAGTCAGAAGATTTCAGATTTTTGAACAGCGGGACATAGGTAATTATCTAGAAAGTGGTCAGGCCATTCCTGCTAACTGTACCAAAGTATCAGTTTGTATTGTGTACAGTTTTGTATACAAGAATGCAAAAATAGTACATAATTAAATATATTTTATAAAATAATATAATATGATATGACAGTCAAGCCAGATTAAAACGCCAGTGTTTTCTAAAACTCAAGCTACTTTCCTGCCTTGTTTTCACTGAAGATGAGCACCGAAGTATCACTTCAATTTGTACTGTGCTGCTGCGGTTTGAAGGATTTGTGTTTCAGTCTTGCTCGAGGTGAAACCATACAGCACCGCTCGCAGAGCAGATTGAATCGTATGGAGGTGCCATTGACTGAGCAGCGGGAATAGATTTCATTAGGGCTGAACGTTTTCCCAATGGGGAGTCAACAAATAGCATCCTGCCGCTACGAAATGGGTAAATGAAGAGACCCAGGCACAGGTTCTGAGAGGGTGCTGTCTGAAAGACAGCTGTACAATCCGGAGGACAGATGATCTGATGCAAGCCAAACTGAGCAAATACATCACATTGCTTGCATTTAATGAATCCTCTCCTCCTCCCTTTCTCTAGCACTCTCGCAGTGTCTGTCTCTCCTCTCCCATTTTCCATCTCCATTTAATTCCAGTCATTTTTATCTATACTGAGCTTTTCATAATAAATGTGATCATGAATCAGCTTTAGAGTGCTTGCCTGAAAGTAAGCCAAAAGCTACTCTAGAGAAGTAAACATGGTTCATGCTCAGCTGTGAAATCACGGCTGCTGTGTGAGATGTAATCTCAGCTAATGCATACGAAACACACACTGAAACAGCCGCCGAAGAAAACAAGCTCTGCTGTTTTTACAGTGCTCACTCTGTGGCATGACTGTGTGTTAACTGAAGTGAATTCATACACATGGCTAATCTCCTAGGCATCTGCTTATAAATAACACCTACCAGAAACAGGCAATGTGTCAGCATGTGACATAATGTCAGAAATCCAAATGCCTCCCGAGATCTTTCATTTAAAGATGGAACCACGATTGTAGGCCTTTAGATATGTCCACTGACACAGACGGTCTTTATCCTAATGGTATTGAATGATGTTTGGTCATTCATTCATTCTTTCATTCACCAATCCATCCATCCATCCATCCAGCTATCAGGCCATTCATTCATTCATTCATTCATCCCTCCATCCATACAGACATCCATCCAGCCAGCCACCTACCCATCCATCCATCCGTCCATCCATTCATTCCTGCATTCATTCATTCATTTAATTTCACTTCCCCTCCTTTTAAATTTTATATGCAGTGTTATATACTAACAGCTGATTAGCAGGCAGATAACATACTTATTATTCCTATTTCAAGGTCTAAGAGTCATGAAATTTATTCGGTTTATGCCTTCGTGTTAATTTCATTAGCATTTGAGTGTAATCACTGAGATCCCATTTGGTCAGTAGGCTGGTAGTATTCTGTTTTATTTGACAGCCACACAGCTGAAACTGTTATTGGATCCATGAGAAGCAAAATGCCCGACCAGATCTGATACATTTGACTGTTTCACTGGCTGCTTTACAGTTATGTGGATGTGGCTGGTTGAAAATGCTCATTTATAAGTATGAATGCCTTGGCTTCAGCAAACTTGTTTTGAGCATTCAGCTCCCAATTCCTTTCCATGAACTATTCACTGAAGAAATGAAAATGGTTTCAGTTGCTCAAACTTAATCTCTGTTCGCTCCTGCTCACAATGCATTGAAGCTCTTTCAGCTTTTGTAGGCAATGACATTCATCTAATTAAGTAGGTGGAGTGCAACAATGAGGAAAAAAGCAGAGGCAGCTCTCATCACATAGATTTACACTGAAATATCCAAACTCTCAAATAGTTACTCTCTTGGCAGTTGTGGAACTTTTAAGGCTTTTAAGGCTGAGTATCTCATAAAAACATTTTTGTAAGGTTGATCCCAATTCTGGACATGTTTGCAGTTCCCGAGATCTGCTTCACTACGAAAAGACTTAAGTTTTTTGAGGTGAAATATTTGCAAATTGAATATTCACCCAGAGTTGTTTGTCACTGACTATGGGTCACAAGGCCAGGAAAACAGTTAACACTTTAAAGTTAAAACTTTAATATCCATGTAATTTAATCAATGAATCATCAGTCGTTGTAAATATGGCCTATTAATGTGAAGGAAAAAAAATCTTTTTGTTACTTTTTTTGAGAACAACAACTCAGGTGGCAGCTTGTTACCATACTGACTTTCGCTCTTTATGATTTTTTTAAAATAAAATTAAACGCCTTGACAAACTGAAGTAAATGTCATGAAGAGTTACAAACATGTGTTGCTTTCTTTCATGCCTTTATTCTAAGCCAGGCCATATTTTGAGTTTCTGTAAGAGATACAGTAAGCAGTGGCTAAAAAATAGTGATGTAATAATAAATATGTAGATGAATGTTGATCAACATGTAGATTAATATGTGTAGAGCTTTAGGCTGCGGCATCATTTACTTAAGTTTTACATTTAATTATGCTAATATGATGGATTTTTACTTTACTAGATGAGCTCTAAACAGGTTCCAGGATGAGCTGATGGTACAGAACGAGCTCCTAATGAACCAGTTTTATGTAGATGCAGCTGGTGGCCTAGTGGTTAGGGCATTCGCCATGGATTCGATTCCCAAGGCTGCTAAGCACCTCTGAGGTACCCTTGAGCAACTTGGTGAATGGGTTAAATACAGAGGAAGAATTTTGTGCTGTTCACACTGCGCTGTGGCGTGTTTGAATATGACAGATACATTTCACTAATACATTTAACATTGACAGGATGAGCTGAAGTAGCTACTAAACATTTCTAATGAACAGAACGGAAACTGCGAAAAGATTTTCACTAACTCAGTGAGCTTTCAGACTGTTTGTGTGGGTAACGTTAGCTCAACAACATCTCTTACAGTGTGAACTGCACTCCACAGGGAGCCGCTGTAGTTTGGTTAGATGGCACGGAGGAAAAGCTGTTCTTCAGCAGGTCTGAGGTAACATGATGCTTCTTTGGAAAGCTACACTATATGGACAAAAGTGGACACACCTCTTAATTATGGAATTCAGGTGTTTCAAGCATACCCAATGCCAGAAGTGTATAAAATCAAGCACACAAAGACATTTTGGACAACGCCATGCTTCCAACTTTGTGGACCCAGTTTGGGGAAGAACTTTTTTAATTCCCGCATGACTGTGCTGCAACTGTACAAAGCAGCTCCATAAAGACATGGTTGGATGAGTTCGGTGTGGAAGAACTTGACTGGACCACACAGAGTCCTGACCTCAACCCCATCCAACACCTTTGGGATGAACTGGAACAGAGATTGTGATCCAGACCTTCTCATCCAGCATCAGTGCTTCACCTCATAAAAGCTACAGAATGATTGGACACAAATTCCCACAGAAACTCCAAAACTTGTGGAAAACCTTCCAAGAAGAGTGGAAGCTGTTATAACTGCAAATGAGGACTAACTCCATATTAAAGTCCCTTTTGGTGGAATGGACAGTATAGAGTCTATATAGTGTATTATATCATGTATGTTTGTGTTGTACAGTGACTTTTACTGTAAATAGCCCTGCCATACAGCTGCCATGTGCATCTGACAGAAACTTAGACGTTAGACACTATGATACTGACAGTACTGACAGTTAATGGCGTATCTAGAACTTCCAGAAAGCCTAACTTAACAGAAAGCTTGTTCTACTTTAGCTCCAAAATTCTTCACACCTGAGAAAATACATTTATTCTGAAAGAAAGAAAACTAGAAGACAAACAACACAATTACAACGTGTGGCTCTTTTAACACCTTTTTAAGAGTGTGCAGACTTTTATGAGGTGTTATAATTTCTTTAAAAATGTATGAAAATGCAATATTGAAGGCATTAAATTCCAACATGTTACCCAGAAGCCCCGTTGGCCAGAGTAATCATATACATTAAATGGACAAAAGTATTGGATCACCTGACCATTACACCAACAGGGACTTGCATTCAAATATATAGACTTTAATATGGAATTTGTCCCCCTTTGGAGCTATAACAGCTTCCAGTCCTCTTGGAATGCTTTCCACAAGATTTTGGAGTTTCTGTGGGATTTTGTGCTCATTCATTCTGTAGAACATTTATTACAGGGATTACTGTCCTGGAGGGTTGGTGTCCGGCACAGTTGGATGGTGGTTCTCCTCAAACACATTCACTAAACCAGACAAGTAACTGGTGAGGTGAATCAGGTGTTTCTGAGCAGGGAAATCACCAAAACATGCTGGACCATGACCCTCCAGGACCAGAGTTTGTAATCCCTGATTTATGAGGTCAGACATTGATGTTGGACGAGAAGGTCTGGCTCACAATCTCTGTTCCAGTTCATCCCAAAGGTGCTGGATGGGGTTGAGGTCAGGACTCTGTGTG